>SNQJ01S0067560.1:13828-44276 GCA_010110895.2 Picea sitchensis | reverse complement strand
GGTTTATTTTTGCTACACATATTTTTTGAAATGTTTTTCAAACTTCAAGCATGAGCCACATGTAGTTATGGTGTATTGCACTTATGGTGTACTTCTTATTATTGTGGATAATTGATAAGTTTTATGAAATGGAAATCCTTCACTAGAAAGGAGTGTGGCACATGACATGTTTTGGTGCTAAGTGTTGAATATACATATAAGCCTTATGATATTAATGTGGGGAGGGCAATTTGATTTTGGATTGAAAATTTATGTGGAGAGCATAGTGGACTATGTGTTGGAAGTTTGGGTGCATTGGTACTTGGATAAGGTTGTTGGAAATTAATATGGGAAACGACGTGCAATTACTGCACGTCACTCTTACCCTACCTTGAGGTCACCACCTTCACTTTGTTTGTGTTTTTGTTGGTTTCTTTGGCTGGTGTTGCCTCCGTTTTGCTCGGCATTGGGAAGAATATCGGTTCTTGTGGGTTTTTTGGCATTCTCCTTACAAGTATGTTGGCTCTTACCTCTCCATTCATGAACTATAGCTCTGCTCTGAATAAAATCATGATGTTGTCTCTTAGATTTGCTTATGGATTGTGTTTGCTTTCCGAAGTTTATAATGGATGTATGTGGGTATTATGGTTGTGAAAATTACATTTAAAGGAGGTTTCTTCCTATTGGAATTTGAATGTTTCAATATGGGAATAATGTTCGACATTTCATTTTGTTTGAAACATGTGATCGGGATGCACCCAGAATGAATGTTTCTTATTTTTCTATGTATATTGGCAAATAATTATAGCTAGTAATTTTTGTTTCGGTCTTCTCTGGTAATTAAAATTTGAAGGGTTTTTCTATGAAATAAAAGAACAATTGGATTTTTTGCATAGTAGCATACCCTTTATCCATTCTTTGGAAGACTTGCAGATCTTTTGAATTATCTTTCCACCGTTTTTGAATATATCTGAGACGTGAATATTTGCCTTGCGGACACCATAGGAGGTCTATGGAAAGTTTGTTGTGGAAATAAATGGTTAAATGGTTTTGCAAACCCTTTATTAATGTTTCACCTTTACATTTTCCATGACCTCAATTTTTTATCTGATATATGGAAATTAGTAGATTCAAACTCTGGTCTTGGTGTATGTTATAGTATTGACCCGACAGTGGAAAATATTGGTTATATGCATGAAGTCTTGGCTCGTTTGTTATTTATATATGGGGATTTGGTCAATTTTGAAGTTATATGATGTTAAAATCAAACGATGGGCACCCGTTTCGCATGGGGTTTCGAACCCAGTCTGTTTATGCAACAAGTATTGGGGTTGTGATATAAGTATTGTATAGTGAAGTGTCGATGGCTTTATGTTTGTTTTCTAAGCCTCCCATGTTAGCTTGATGTAGTATGATTTTAATTGTTTCGAATGATTTTGTTAACAACCTCTTATAAAACGCTCTGCTAATAGGAAAGGAAAAAAGGGAAATGTAAATTGCAAAGTTTGACAGATGTGAGATTTTCATTGGGTTTTATATTGAACATTATAAAAATTGTTGTATCTTGGATTTGAATTATTAACAGAAAAATGTTTTGGCAAATGATGGCGATGGCGATTTTCAATAAATATTATTGCATATGATAGAACAATAATCATCTCACTCTCATTCATTATCTCACTTTCCGCTCATTATATGCCCACCATCTTCCCAAATACATTTAAAACATCCCTTGTTCTATTACTATGAATTTCATTTAAAAATAAATAAATGAAAAAGAGAAAGGACTAACAAAAAAGGAAAGGGACTAGATGATGGCTAATGTTAAAAGTTTGGATATGGATACATTTTTTGTTTTTGTAAATAAGTTACCTATGCACTTGTTTGAACAGTATTCGTTGGTTGTTTCCCATCCATGATACCATTTTCCACTCATTACAATGCCCCTCATCTTCCTAGTAGCGCTATCACTCCCTGTTCAAATGGAAATTGATTGTTGGTTTTGAAAGTATTGATGGATGGATTTCATGTGCTACTATTGTGAATGATAGAGCCAACCTTTTGATTTTATTTAGGTAGAGTATTGATGCATGTATTGTTAATAGTTTTTCATAACAAGATTGGGATATTGCTTCAAGATGATTTTCTTTAGCAGAGGCATCAATGGTGGAGGTGCTAATAGAGTTAGAGGAAATAATTGGCAAAGAGGCCATAGAAGGCCACGATTTTCGATACATTTTGACGTTGATCTAAAAGAACTAAATCAACTTTTCCAAGCAATGTTTTTTAATCTAGTTGGCCAAATAATTTTGCAACCCATACCTAAGAGGCCTCCTTACCAACCACATCAAAAAAAATTTGGTCCCCCTCATGTGTCTATGCATCTAGAACCACATGTCAATGATGGTTGGAAAGAAATTGTTCATTAGCTTGTAGCTCATCACCATGGTTGGCCTACCATGTATTTTCCACTAACACATCCTCCATAGCCAATAAATCCAAATTCCCAAGATGATTTTGTTGTCTCGCTAGTGTAGTCCTCTCGTGAAAGAAAAAGGATAAAAACTGATGTTCCCAGGCCAGAGATAGATAAAGGAAAAGGAGTGGCCACTCCCTCCAAGTCATCCAAAGATTCCTCTGAATCTGTTTCCTCTCATCTCCATCTCAAAGATGATTGTTCACATGTCATCAGTGCATTCCACCCACAATTTTCCCATCAATTGAAGGCTATTGCATAGGATAAATCAGAAATGGGATCTAAAGAGGGCAACAGTGAAAAGAGGCAAAATGCCTCTCACAATAAATATGGTTTTTAAGGTTGATTAATGCTATTTTATTTTGAGGACAATATGTTTATTTTTTATGATAGTATTTTGGACAACAAATACATATTTAGATAGAGTTTTGGACAGCATGGATATAATGTTAATTTTTTGGATATATTCATGTTCTATTTTGTTGATATTAAAATATTTGATTATTAATATCAGGATGGGAGTTACAAGAAAGATATTTGAAATAAATATCTGGGGTATTTTACTTCATGTTTTGATGATTATTAAAGAAATAAAAATTGGAGTGACAAGGGGCCCCACCTATTTAGTTATTATTTAAATAGACCCTTAATTATATGTTATTAATTATTTGCCTCAACTAATTAGTTATGCTACTTAAGCCTAACAAAAGAAAGGTAGTTAAACTACCATAATTTATTGGAAAATAATAAAAGCTCAATGAAATGAAGAGACAAGGAGTAAGAGAGAATAAACGAATAAATTATGCTATAAGGTTTTCTTTGTACTTGTGAGATACTTCCATTATTCATTCATTTTGAGTTAACTAGAAGGATTAACCATATTGATGACAATAGGGTCCTATTGAAGGCAGCACGATTCAAAATTGAATCATATTTTCAAAACGTTTGTCTTTAAAGGTGTATGATTTATCTTTGGTAGTCTGTGTGTTCATGTTTGTTTATGGATTAAATTTCATGATTGATAAAGAATATTTTGCAGAGTCAAGTGATAGTGTAATACCCCTATTTCCCCAAGTTTGTAAATATAACTATAATTGGACAAGAGACTATGGCGGACTAAATATGCATGAATGTTTGATTTGATGAACCCTTGTATAAAAGGGTCAATGTATGATTTTTTTGTTATTAATAGAAATTTGATATGTGTTGCACAACTGCTGAAAGGGGGAACTTTGCCAAGATATACCATGGATGCTATGAGAGAGATGATGAGGGGAAACCAAGAATGGTTGATATGACCCTCACTAGACCAGTACCTACTAGTTGTAATTTCTCAATAGTCCTCTGACCCAGAAATGAATTACTAGTTAGGTTGGTAGTTGGAAGACCATCCTCAATATTTAAAGTGGAGATGGGGTAGGGTACCCATCTGTAAGGCTTCTAGGCTTGACCATGAATTGGGATTCAAAACCACACAACCTTGTTGAGGAAGTTAATAAAGGAGGTAATCTGGGGACAGAGACAAATCTGCAAGATAGCAGAGTAGAGAAAACACTCTCCCGAGAAGAGAAGAGAAGCATACTTCGACTCTAGAATTGAGAGGAAAAAATGAGCAGTAAGCTCGTTTTTGGCTAAGAGAAGCCACGGGAAGGTTTTTTTCCACAAGATGATAAACAAGGCTGACGAGTGACTCAGGAAGTACTCATGCAGACCTCCTTAATTGGAGCAGAGAAAACTAGTTTCCAATTTCCTATGGGAGGAGGAGAATAACCTTCGTCCTTGACTATCGTGGAGCAAAGAGAAAGAATATCTCTCAAAGCATCATGGTCTAGCTCAAGGGTGGCCAGTGGTAAATCTAGTAGGAGTGGTTGTGGATATGGTTGGGAGGAGATGGGAACCCCTTTTAGTAGTTGCTTCACATTTTCTAATTTTGATAAGTATTTTCATACTTTATGATTAAGTCTTTCAGTATTTAAACAATTATTAGAAATGATTTTTGGCTTATGTAAACTGGTATATCTATATGATCTTTGATTTATCTTAGTTTAGTTTCTAGAGAGTCACAGGATGTGAGTCCATAAGAGAGTCGGGGTAGGAGTAACTAAAATGCCTAAGTCCTATCGATCCTTTGAATTCGCCTTAGCAGGAATGTGAAGTTCATCTATGTGGGAGAAGGGTGTTTCCCCTTTAGATGAACCACCCATTTGACCGAGGGCTCATTCCCATGTCCTTAACCCATTTTCTGCAAAAGGGATTTGTGCTTAGCCCACAAGATTTCCTAAAGGACCCATGTGACCAGGGCCTAGGAAACATGTGCTAGTCCGAAAGGAGCTAGCTCTTTCGGCTTTGGGACTTCGGGACTTGTGATCCCACAATCCTCAAAAAAAATTGAAGTCCAAATTCGTGAATTTTCAAGGGACATCGATCTGGGGATCTAGTGTGGATCCCTCTCAGCCGTTAGATCAGACTTAGGAAGGGAAGCGTTAAGTGCTTCGACAAAGTCCTACTTCGGGAGAATAGGAGTGGTCTAACGTTGAAACTTATAAATGATGGAGTCGCAGAGTAAATTAGGACCATTTAAAATGGAGGGATACATGTCCACAAATCAATGATTATTCAGAATTCTGAGTATTCGACGGCATATGGATGCGCGAGTTTCCCAGGAGCTCTACAAGTTGGAGTTAATATTGGTTGTGGATGCTAGGTACACATGGCGATAGATCTAGCATGGTCTGGAGGGAAATCTAGGGGATACATGTCAAACTCCCGAATGTTGAACTTTTGAAGTGATGTGGACCGTCGATCTTCAGATCCTTCGGAATTCCTTCTAGTTGTTGATCTAAGAAGCCCACCATCGATTACCCAACCGATTGAGAATGCATCATGGAGTGACACGTGTCCCTTACTTTTCCTCTGTCTAAGGTTGTTCATTGAATTAGATTCATCGGATGAGAGGACACGTGGAAAGCGATCTCGTATTCTCTAGACTTAGCACTATGGAGGAACCTGGCAAAGAACCTACCGAATGTGAAAACCTCTGAAGTCACGAATGCCAAAATGAATCTCGACCATTGGTAGGATGAGGACACTTAGTGCCAGATTAGAGAGTTGGGAGACTTATCTCTTCAGGGAATTCATGACGTGAGGATTTGGTAAGCTCTAAATTCCAGAGCTGCGAAGTAACAAGAGTCGTAGATTTGTGGATCCATGAAGACTCCTACTGACTATGAGATCGAAGAGTTGGGCAACTATCAGTCTAATATGATGTGGCATGATGACGTCATTCGATGTCACGAGGACCCACATTACGCGTGCCAGGTGTCATCCATATACAGATGATTAACAGACCCTTTATGAATATTAGAGCATGACAAGTGTCACCCCCTAATGAGGACATGTGTCACCCCCTGACCCTCGCCATGTGTCAGGCGCTTCTAGTTTGTGCCCACCTAGCCAACATGGTTGGTGATGTGTCCAAGAATCCAGGAATCTGGATAATTTCAGGAGTTTGAAAGATTTAAGCGTAGTATGGCAGAGGAAGGTACAAAAAGTATCATCAATCATCGAACGCCAAAATTCCAATGATGATTTTCGATCTCTGAAACACCGAAAATGTAGGATGTTCAACTCTAAACGTCGAATTCTGATTGTCGAATGGTTAAGACCACGTGGCGATATTTTGGGACTTAGGGGATTAGAAAAAAAATAGTGTTACACGTCGAACATAGAAGCCCCCTTTTTAACCGTAGAATATCGGCAAAGGACATGGACCGTTGATCCCCTCCACTGTTCGGCAATTCGGGAATTCAACAACACCGTTAGAACTCTCGAAGTCTGGGAGTTTTGAAGTGTTGAAACCTTCGCTAAGTAGACCCTTAGCTCCTGGTTTTCATCTCGAGGTCATGAGGAGGACCTCTCTATCTGGTTTAAGCACGTAATGTAAGATGTAAACTTCGTAGGAGTAGAATAAGAGGGTTTTTCTTAGTAAGGGACCGAAAATGGACCAAGGAAAAATGAAAAATTTGATGGCCCATCCCTAGAAAATCTATTTAAGGGGTTGGGTGTGTTAAAAATTGGTATCAAAGCATGGAAACATCACTTGTCCTACTTGGGCTCATGCACGAGTCACGTAAAAACATTATTAGAAAACTTATGGGGTAACACCCTACCTTGCCCCCCTTCTATAAGAAACTTGTATGAACTTCTACTGAAGAGAGGACTGAAACCTTCTACTGTTGATACATGTTTTGGAATTCTGCACTGTAGGTTTCTAATGTTTCCAAATAAAGAACTAACTTCACCTTGAAATGATATGTGTTTTTCATGAATTGGTAGACTAGTAGCTAACATAAAATGTTTTATCAATACTCATGTAGTCAATGAACAACAGGAAAACTACAATGTAAAGGATGGTGACACATCAGGAGTTCAGGTAAAGCTCCCACAATAGAGAGGAATAATCTGATGAAAGGAGGGTGGTGAAACCCCTCTAGATTTGGCTGAAACTGTAGGAAGCCTCATTGAATAATTACATAGTTATAAGGCTGATAATGAAAGTCTAATCAAGGAGAAGGAAAATAAGACTAAAATTAATGCAGTCCTACTACAAATCCTATCATATATAGAAAGGAAACTGCAACATGGTCCAACTGCCAGTCATGTGGACAAGAATCATACTAAGAAAACCCCAAGTCCACCTGAGATACAAAAGCATGGTCCGGAAAGTGGCCACACTAGGAGGAGAACCTCAGAGAAGGCCCAACATGGATCCAAGAGACATTCAATGGAAGACTCCTATGATGAGGACACTAACAACTCCAAGCAATCTTCTAGTGGAAAAACTAGTTCCCATTCCAAGATGAAAAGAATGAAGAGGAAACAATCCAAGATTCATTACCCTAAAGAATTCAAGAAATCCAAACCACCCACCTTCGATGGAGAGATTAAGAAGGGGTAAAAAGAAAAATTTTGGCTACTTGGCTTGAATAAATACTTCAGATTCCATGACTACTCGGAAAACTTAAAGGCTCGGATAACCATTTTCAACTTGAATTGGAAATCTTCCATTTGGTGGGAGTACCTTAGGAATGTGAAATGAATCCATGAGAAGGACTTGCCACATAAAAAATTTGAGAAATACTTCAAGAAGAAGTACCCATCATAAAAGTACTTTGATGTAAAGACCAACGAGTTCTATGAACTCAAGTTGGGACAACTCACCATAGATGAATATATCAACAAATGCCTTGATGTGATGAGGTATGTTCCCTATATAAAGGATAAAAAAGTAAATATGAAATGCTTTATTAGTGGATTACCTCAGTCCTACCAGGATAGAATTGAGTTTGATGAGCCAAAAGACTTTAGAATATACTCTTCAAAAAGAAAGGTATTGCTATGAGAAATTCAAGAATAAGATAGAACCCCATGAAGACTGGAAGAAGAAAAACAATTTGGAATTCAAGAAGAAGGGATTTAAATCCTCAATATTTAAGAACCATGGGAAGAACTCTAGGATGAGCCTTCCTGCCAGAAGTGTGTATCAACAAAATTTTCCATCCCAGAGTGGAAATAAACCATTCAGAGCAGCTCCAAGTAAGACTGATAACACGAAGAGAGAACCCTTGAAATGTTGGGGTTGTGGAGAGGAACATCTGCTGAGGGACTGTCTTCATAGGAAACAGAACAATGGGAGGGTCTACAACATCCAAGAGGATACCACATTCAATGATGTGGCTAGGAGCATGCCAGAAATTTATGCAGCCTTGGATAATAGACAAGATGACCACCAAGCTTCAGTGGTCGAGATGGAAGGTACAATTTCCAACCATCATGTTTCCATTTTAATTGACCTTGGTTCTAATTTGAGTTATGTTTCCCCTTAAACTGTTGAGAAATTTAAATTGCAACAAGTTAAACATGTTAAATCATGGCTGGTACAACTATCCACTAGAACCAAAAGAAAAGTAACAAAGGTCATACTAACATGCCAATTTGTTATAAGTGGGTTTCCCAACATAGCAAACCTAAACATAATTCCTCTAGGATCTTATGGCATGTTGATTGGCATGGATTGGTTGGTTTCCCACAAAACCAAGTTGGAATGTTACAGTAAAAATTTGGAGTGTGAAAATGAAGAAGGAAGAAGGATAACCCTACAAGGAATTCAGTGAGACAAATATTATCCCTCCAAGTGAAGAAGTATTGCAGAAAGGGATGTCCCTTGTATGCAATACAATTACTAAAATCTGTTGAGAATGACAAACCCAACCTAGAGAACTATCCCATATTAAGAGAATATAAATATGTATTCCCAGAAGAGGTACCAGGTCTACCTCCAAGAAGGGATATTGACTTTTCAATAGAACTTGTACCAGGAGTGATGCCAATGTCTAGAACACCCTATAGAATGAGTACACCAGAGCTAGTTGAGCTCAAACTATAACTAAAGGATATGTGAGACAAAGGCTACATTTGACCTAGTGTGTCTCCATGGGGAGCACCATCCTTGTTTGTGAAAAAAAATATGGCACACTCACACTCTGCATAGATTATAGACAACTCAATAATATGACTATCTAGAATAAGTACCCCTTGCCAAGGATCGATGACGTGTTTGACCAATTAAGGGGTGCTACAATCTTCTCCAAGATTGAATTGAGGTCTAGATACCATCAGGTCTGAATTAAATATCAAGACATCCACAAGACAACTTTTAGGACAATATATGGTCACTATGAATTTGTAGTGGTGCCATTTGGGCTTAACAATGAACCAACCACTTTCATGTGTTTAATGAATAACGTATTCAGAAATTTCTTGGATAGGTTTGTGTTGGTTTTCATTGATGATATCCTAATCTATTCCAAGAATAGGGAAGAGCATGAATAACACATCAAGATAGTACTCTAAGTACTAAGAGAGCATCATCTCTATGTTATGCTTAGTAAGTGTGAATTTTTCAAGAAACAAGTCCATTACTTAGGCCATGTTATATCTGAAGAAGGAGTGGCAGTTGATATTGAAAATACTAAAGCCATAATGGATTGTCCTACCCCAAAGGATGTGTCTAAATCATATCCTTTATGGGCCTAGCAGGATACTATAGGAGGTTCATAAAGGGATTCTCCAATATTGGTTGACCAATCACCTCCCTTCAGAAAAAGGGGATTCAATTCATTTGGACATTAGAATGTGAAGAAATATTTCAAGAGCTGAAATGCCTTCTAACCAATTCACCTATACTGAAGATTGCAAACCTAAACAAGGACTTCCTTGTGTGTACAGATGCCTGCAAGGAAGGTCTTGAAGGAGTCCTTATGCAAGTAGGATGTGTGATTTGCTACGAATTTGGAAAATTTAATGAGCATGAAGTCAATTATGTGACCCATGATATGGACTTGGTTACCATAGTGCATTCTTTAAAAATGTGGAGGCATTACCTCTTAGGTAGAAGATTTGTACTTCTGACAAACCATAGTGGGTTGAGGTATTTGTTTGACCAACCAAAACTCAATGTGAGACAAGATAGGTGGATGGATCTCCTTAGTGAGTTTGATTTTGAAATAAAACATATCAAAGGAAAGGAGAATAGGGTGGTTGATGCCCTTAGTATAAGTATGGAAGTAGTTCACTTGGTAGTTGTAAGCGCCAGTGAATCAGACATCAAAGAGAGGGTAAAAAATGCACAAGAAACATATGCATTTTTCAATACCATGACATCATACCTAAAGTAAGAGCCCACATGGCTGAAGTACGAAGGCTATCAAATGATTAATGATGGTCTGGTGATGTACAAGGGAAGATTGTACATTCCAAATTGTGACAACTTGAAGAGGTTCATAATGGATGAACTACACAAAATACCATGGATTGATCATCTTGGTTATCATAAAATGATCACGACCACTAGGAAACTATTTTATTGGCCCATAATGAAAAAGGACATAGCTAATTACTTAGCTGAGTGTCTAGAATGTTAGCAAGTCAAAGCAGAGCACCGACACCCAATAGGGTTGTTGCAACCCTTACCAATTCCCGAATGGAAATGGGAAACCATCTCCAAGGATTTCATCATAGGATTACCAAGATCAACCAAACAGAACGATGCCATCATGTTAGTTGTGGACAAAACGAGCAAGGATGCTCACTTCATAGCCATCAAGTAAAATTTCAAGGCAATAGACATTGTCAGCATTTTCATGAAAGAGATATTCAGACTGCATGGCATGCCTAAGGAAATTATATTCGACAGAGATACAAAGTTTACTTCAAACTTTTGGAAGTCTCTGTTTATTGGTTTTGAAACAAATTTTCTCTTTAGTACAACCTATCACCCTCAAACCGATGGGAATACCAAGAGGGTAAACCAAGTATTATAAGACATGTTGAGGATGCATGTACTGCATCAACCCAAGAAGTGGAAGGACTAACTACCATTGCTAGAATTTTCCTACAACAATGGATATCAAGAGTCATTAAAAATGAGCCCTTTTGAATCCCTATATGGAAGGCAATGCAACATCCCAATCAGTTGGAACAACCCAATAGACAGAGTTACAATCGAGCCAGATATGCTAAAGGAAATGGAAAAACAAGTAATTTATATCATAAAAAATATGAAGACAACCCAGGATAGACAAAAGAGCTATGCAGACATGAAAAGAACTCCTAGAGAGTTCAAAGCAGGGGATCATGTGTATCTCCAAGTTAGATCCAGGAAAATCTCTTTGAGGATGGGAGCTTGTGCCAAGTTGGAACCTTGGTGTTATGGACCCTTTGAAGTTTTGGATGGAGTGGGACCAATAGCTTATCAGCTAGCACTTCCTCCCATAGTGAAGGCACATAATTTTTTCCATGTTTCTTTATTAAAGAAGTATGTACATGATTCTAATCATATTATTGACTGGTTTGTGATTCAGTTGGAACCCGAGGGAGAATTCCTGCCATAACCTCAATGCATAATAGACAGGAATGAAATCCCACTCAGGAAAATAACCATTGTACAGGTCAAGGTGCAGTTGAAACACTTTGGCCTAGATGAGGCTATATGGGAAATGGAGGATGCCATGAGACAGGAATATCCATTTTTGTTTACTTCTGTACATACAGAGCACATCGACAGATAGAAAATTGAGGACGATGTTCCTTTAAGAGGGAGGGGATTGTAATACCCATTTTCCCCCCAGTTTGTAAATATAAATATAACTAGATAAGAGACTATGGTGGACTAAATATGTGTGAATGTTTGATTTGATGAACCCTTGTATAAAAGCATCAATGTATGAATTTTTTGTTATTAATAGAAATTTGATATGTGTTTCACAACTGCTGAAAGGGGGAATTTTCCAAGATAGAACATGGATGCTATGAGAGATATGGTAAGTGGAAACCAAGAATGGTTAAGATGACCCTCACCAGACCAGTACCTACTGGGTGTAATTTCTCAATAGTTCTCTGACCCAGAAATGAATTACCAGTTAGGATGGTAGTTGGAAGGCCATCCTCAAGAGTTAATGAGGAGATAGGGAAGGGTACCCATCTGTAAGGCTTCCATGCCTGACCACAAATTGGGATTCAGACCCATGCAACCTTGCTGAGGAAGGAAAGAAAGGAGGTAATTTGGGGACATAGACATATTTGGAAGATAACATAGTAGAGAAAACACTCTCCTGAGAAGAGAAGAGAAGCATACTTTAACTATGGAGTTGAGAGGAAAAGTTGAGCAGTAAGCTCATTTTTGGATGAAATAAACCACGGGAATGGTTTGGCTACAAGATGATAAACAAGGTTGACGAGTGACTCAGGATGTACTCATGTATACCTCCTTGCTTGGAGTAGAGAAAACCAATTTCCAATTTCCTATGGGAGGAGGAGAGTAACCTTCATCCCCGACTGTACTAGAGCAAAGAGAAAGAATCTCTCTCAGAGAATTATGGTCTAGCTCGGGAGTGGCCAGTGATAAATCCGATAGGAGTGGTTGTTCCTATGGTTGGGAGGAAACGGGCACCCATTTCAACAATTGTTTCACATTTTCTAGTTCTGATAAGTATTTTCATACTCTGTGTAATATATTGGATGTGATGATGAAATTTCTATGTTTATGATTAAGTCTTTCATTATTTGAAGTTATTAGAAATGCTCTTTGGTTTCTATAAACTATTATATCTATATGATCTTTGATTTATATCAGTTTAGTTGTTAGAGAGTCATGGGATGTGAGTCCGCAGGAGAGTCGAGGTAGGAGTAACTAAAACGCCTAAGTCATGTCGATCCTTTGAATTCGCCTTAGCGGGAATGTCAATTTCATATCTATGGGAGAAGGGTGTTTCCCCTTTAGAAGAACCACCCATCTAACCAAGGGATCATGGCCATTTCCTTAACCCATTCGTTGCAAAAAGGATTTTCACTTATCCAACAATATTTATGAAAGGACCCATGTGACCAGGGCCTAGGAACCCTGTGCTAGTTTGAAAGGAGCTAGCTCTTTCAGCTTCGGGACTTCGGGACTTGTGATCCCACAATCCTCAAAAATAGGCAAAGGCTGAAGTCATGAATTGACGAGGGTCGTTGATCTAGGGATTCATTGTGGATCCCTCCCAGCCATTAGATCGGACTTAGGAAGGGAAGAGTTAAGTGATTCAACGAAGTCCTACTTTGGGAGAATAGGAGTGGTCTAATGTCGAAACACCTGAATGTCGTAGTCTCAAAGTAAATCAGGAACGTTGAAAATGAAGGGATACATATCCACATATCAACGTTTATTTGGAAGTCTGGTTATTCAATGGTATAGGGATGCATGAGTTTCCCTGGAGATCTGTAAGCTAAAGTAAATCATGATCATGGATGCTAGGTACATGTGGCAATAGATCTGGCATGGTCCGGAGGGAAATTCAAGAGATACACACCGAACTCTCAAATTTTGAACTTCCAAAGTGATGTGGACCATCGATATTTGGATACTTCAGGATTCCTCCCAACCATCGATAAAAGAATCCCGCCCTCGATTACCCAATCGACCAGGAACACGGCGTGGAGAAACATGTGGCCCCTACTTGTCCCTTGTCTAAGGTTGTCCTTCGAATTAGAGTCGTCCGATGAGAGGGCACATGGAAATCGATCCTGTAGTCCAAAGACTTAGTACTCCGGAGGAACCTGGCCAACAACCTACCAATTGCGAAAACATCTAAAGTCAAGAATGTCGAAATAAATCTTGGCCATTGATATGGTGAGGACACTTGGAACCAGATTAGAGAGTCCAGAGACTTATCTCTTCGAGGAATTCACGATGTGAGGAGTTGGAAAGCTGCAAAGTCCAGAGTTGTGAAGTAATGAGAGCCATATATTTATGGATCAACATGGACTCCTACTGACCGTGAGATCGTAGGGTTGGGAAGTTATCGGTCCAAGATGATGTGGCATGATGAAGTCATTCGATGTGACGTGGACCCTCATTACGCATGCCACATTTCATCCGGATACAAATGATTCACAGACCCTTTATGACTATTAGAGCATGACATGTGTCACCCCCTAATGAGGACATGTGTCACCCATTGACCCTCACCACGTGTCATCTTCTGGTTCATGCTCGCCTGACCAACATGGTCGGTGACGTGTATGGGACTCCGGGAGTCTGGATATTTTTTGGAGTTCGAAATATTTGAGCATAGTATGGCAGAGGAAGGTACAATGAGTATCGACGATCACCGAACACTGAAATTCCAATGGTGATCGCCGATCATCAAAATTCCAAAAATGTAGGATGTTCAACGCTAAATGTCGAACACCGATCACCGAATGGTTAAGGCCATGTGGCGAGATTTTGGGACTTCGGGGATTAGAAAAAAAAGAGTGTTGCACGCTGAATGTTGAAGCCTCCTTTTTAACTGTAGGATCTCAACGAAGGACATGGATCGTTGATCCCCTCCGTTGTTCATAAATCTAAGAATTCGACAACAGCGTTAGAACTACCGAAGTTTGGAAGTTCTAAAGTGTTGAAACCTTCGCTAAGAAGACTCTTAGCTCCAGGTTTTTAGCCTGAGTTCACAAGGAGGACCCCGCTAGCTGGTTTAAGTGCATAGTGGAAGATGTAAACTTCAGGGGAGTAAAATAGGAGTGTTTTTCTTATTAAGGGACCGAAAATGGACCAAGGAAAAATAAAAATTTGATGCCCCATCCCTAGAAAGGTTATTTAAGGGGTTGGGTGTGTTACAGACAACATTTTATGGCAAGTTGATCTAGATATTTAGTTTCAAATTTCTTTTTTTGTCAGGTTATTTTTGTATGGTGCCTATTGGAGGCTTCTAAATCTGACTTTTTTCCCTACCCTCGTAGGGGTTTGTAAAGAGAATTTAGCTTTGTATCTCAGAATGAAATCAATATAAAAATCAAATTTCTGATTTCAGTCTCACATATGTATTATGATGATTTGGTTCAGATTTTGCTTTCATCCTTGTCTCTTATCCATGTATACTCTTATGTAATTTCTTGCTTATTCTATTTATTTTGCACGGTTACATATAATATATATAAAACCATCCTTGGTCCCTCGTACTTAATACCTGTGGATTAAGTGATTGTTTTTTTTTAAGGTTATAAACCCTGGGTAACTTTCCCAACTATCTTGCCTTATCCCAGCAAGATCTGTAAGTGATTGAGTAAGGTTCCTAATACATTTTCCTCAACATTTATTTTGTGACCATACTGGGGAGATCTTCCATATCTCTCTAGTTGATTGTATCATGATTATCTTTGTTTTTTTTGTTTTATCTGATTACTCTTTGACTGATTTTTCCATGAAAATACCTGTTACGAGACAAACCAATATTGGAAATGGTCTAGATGAAAAAACCAACATTGCATTGACTTTATTCAACATTATTTTAGAAATTGCTAGTACTCACGCTGAACTTGAATGCTCTTGGGAAGTAATTGAAAGGGACCTAAATATTCGTGAATGTTTGGAAGCCAGCCAAAGGCAGCCCAGAAATCAATAGTAACCTCCATTTTCCTACCTCTTTTGTCTTTCTTTTCATGTTCTCTAATCCTCACATCTCTTGAAGGAGAAGAGGGTTGTCCCCTGGAGCTACCCCTATTTTTTAAATAGGAAGGAGGAAAATTTTCTTATCAACACAAGAAAGTTCTCTTAGGAGAACCTTATTTGATTCTTCCAGTTCATATTTATCACCCATACCTATCACTTTCACCATGACATCTACGGGTAGTGGTAGTGGCACCGGAGGTCCCTCCTCCTTGCAACCTTTTGCTTCATTCGTAATTGGTAGTATCTACCATCATCAAGTCCCTATTCAATCCACTACCAATCCTACTAAAGTCATAAATAAATATGGAATTTTCCAATTTGAGGAAGATGTTATGACCACCCCATGACATGTATATTCTCCCTTGAATCTCGCACCAACCACTTTCCCATTACCAAAATTCAAGGATCATTTACCTGGGTTCTCGGGAAATGGTATTGTTACTACAAATGAACACCTGGTAGAATTTTCTAATGCTTGTCATAAAATAGGGGATAATGATAACAACACTTGCATGCATTTATTTGTCAATTATCTTGAAGGGAAAGTTGCAGCGGATTATTTTGACCTCCCTCCAAAATCCTTTCCACTTGGGAAAAATTGGTTTATTGGTTCAAGTCCACTTATGGACAGCCTACGAGTCTAGTTGAGAAGTTAAGGGAATACAATAATATTACCTATAAGGATGGTTAAACCATTAAATATTTTAACCTTTGCTTCACCAAATTATATAATCAAATCCCTGAACTAATCCACCCTCAAAATCAAGCTGCTTCCGTGCATTATTATAATGCATTACCTTCCCCTTATCATCATAGACTTGAAGAGAAAGCTATTGACAATCTCGGTTCCACCCTTTAGACTTTCCTAGAATATGAAGAGAAACTCGAAAGAATGGGTCTCCCTAAGGGATACTTGGTTAAGAAAATAGACATGTATGCCCTCCTAAAACTCATGTAATATATGAATAATAGGGTGATATTCTACGAGCGAATAGGAAATTTCTCTTCCTCTTCCCTTGGGAAATCTTCTTCTTCCTTGGTGCCTTTTAGGAATACTAATGAAAAGACTTTTTAGCCAAAGGCCATAATGGCTCTTAGTTGTGTAACTTCTGCGAAGAAAATCATGAGGAGAGTAATTTTGAAGTTAAGAGAAATGCTAGGGATAAGATCTTTGGAAAAAGGCTCGATACCACGATCGTTGTTTTAGATTGGGTTGAACCAGAAGATGTTATGGTAATTAATACCAGGAATAAATCTTACACTTCCAAGGGTAAATATGACCTTCCCCGGACTTCTCCCACCCCAAGACCATCTTCTCAAAGTGATGATACACAAGCTATTAGAACTTCGGATAATCAAGGAGTGTCTTCTCCTCTTACCTCTTCTAAGTATAATATCCTTAATTAATTGGATAATATCAAAGATGATGTTACTCTTTTGGACATGGTTGTTGTCCTAGAACAACAGAAGCATCTTAAAAACTTTATGGAAGGTAATATTTCTACCATAGCCAATCTATTTGAAGAGTCAAAGGAAAAGGAATCAACTATATATAATATAGGTGTAAATAATTTTAGGAACCTTGTAAAAAATCCCCCTTTCTATATCTCAGTAAAAATCATGGATAAAATAGCTCATTAATGCCTAATTGATGGCAGGTCTGGTCCAAGTGTAATGTCTAAAATTATTCTGGAAGATCTTGGCTTATCTTTCTATACAAAAATTCTAGAAGCATGTTCTTTTATAACAATTTGTAGTAATCAACTATAGGTGAAATCAAGGATGTAACCTTAGTTTTGTGTGCACATCCTAAGATAAGAACAACCCTCAACATCCAAGTAATTGATATGCCGGTGAGTAACTATTCAATTATCTTAGGAATAGATTGGAAAGACTTAACTGGTGGATACCTTTAACTTGATGGAACACATTTTTCCATCCCTCAGAACGGAAAGAACATTATAGTCCTTAGGGAAGGTGTAATTTTGTCGTATATATAGAGCATTCCCCAACCTAATGTAAACTATCTCGAAGAAGATTTGGGAGTGTACTCTATCTTTGCTTATGAAGGTGACACTATACTTGAACTAGTTGATTTTGATGATGGCATGTGGCACATGCATTTTGATGTCTCATATTCAAATGAAGGTAATGGATCTGACATCATTCTATATTCTCCTATAGGTAAAATCCACAATTTATCTTATAGACTGGAATTTTCTTTCACAAACAATGTCACCGAGTTTGAGGCCTTATTGTTAGGAATCAAAAATGCATATAACCTTGGTTGTGGCCACCTCACAGTATTTGGTGATTCTGAACTTGTTGTGAATCTTTTATATAAGATTTATTCACCAACCAATAAGTTACTTAAACATTATACTCAAGTTGTTTGGATGTAGATTTCAAATCTTTTATCGTTTAACATCACTCATGTTAAGAGGGAACTTAATTCAATGGTTGATAGGTTAGATCCTTTTGCATCATCCCCCACCCGACAAATTTTACCTCAAAGACCTGATTGTACATTTCAATATCTATATTGTCCTCACATCCCTGATAATGTAGAATCATGGAATGTTTTCCCGAGTGACTAAGGAATTTGTGCTTTCATACAAAATGAACCGTTTAAGCCCAAATAAATCATCTCTATTAAAGATGACAAATTTCCTAAAGGCTTGAATCCTCTCGAAAGTTCATTTTTTTCAAGTGATGTAGGAAAAAAGGAAACACATAAGGAAGAGGAGTCAAAAAGGAAAGTTGGTGATACCATTTCCTTGAATATTGGGACATTCGAGTCTCCAAATATCATTAAATTAGGTGCCCAATATTCTGATGAAGAAAAATCAAGATTCACATAATTACTCCATGAATTTCAAGAATTTTTTCTTGGTCATACGAGGATCTTCGTGGTTTTGATCCTGCTCTCATACAACATGCCATTCCTATCAAGGAAGGGGTAAAACTAGATAGGAAAAAACAAAGACATATTAACCCTACGCTCGAAGCCACTATTATAAGAGAATTGGAAAAATTGTTGAAAGCTAATATAATCTTTCCAGTTAAATATTCTGACTAGGTTTCAAACCTGGTTCCTGTTTGGAAAACTACTGGCCAGATCAGATTATGTGTCAATTTTAGTGCATTGAATAGAGCAAGTGCCAAAGATGATTTTTCGCTTCCTGATGTGGAAATGATCTTACAACAGGTTGCATGGTCTCAAATGATGTCCTTACTTGACGATTTTTCTGAGTATAATCAAATCAAGGTAAAAAGGATTGATAGGTATAAAACCATATTTACCACACGTTGGGGCACATTCACTTATGAACGCATGCCTTTTGGATTATATAATGCAGGTACCACCTTTCAAAGATCTATGCAGATAGATTTTGGTGATCTAATCGATAAGATTATCTAAGTTTATCTTGATGATTTGACTGTTTATTCTAAAAACCAGTTGGATCATTTTGGACATCTTAGAAAAGTTCTCATTCGTTGCAGAAAATTTTGAATTTCTTTAAATCCTTCCAAATCTATTTTCGGTGTCACGAAGGGAAAGATCCTCATTCATATTGTTTCTTATTTGAGGATAAGCATAGATCCTGAGAGGATTACTACCATTCTAAACCTCCCTTCCCCCACCTCCAAGAAAGAAGTTCAATCTTTCATGGGAATTATTAATTTCATCTGTAGATTTGTTCTTGATTTTGTTGTCATGGTTAAACCAATCCATAATATTCTGAAGCATGATCTTTCTTTTTCTTGGACATATGATGTCGAGAATTCTTTCCTTAGGATTAAGAAATCAATTATCTCTTCACTGGTTCTGGCGAAACCGGATTTTGAGAAATATTTTATCATATATACCAATGCCATCGAGGAAGCAATTTATTCTATCCTCTTACAAAGTGATGACCAAAACAATGGAAAACCTGTAGCTTACGTGAGTCAAAGTTTATCAGATGATGAGGTAAAATATTATTATATTGACAAACATGTGTTTCTCTTGTTAAGGCTATAGAAAAATTTCTCCATTTTATTTTGGGACAACATACGCAGGTAAAAGTCCCTTTACCTTCTATCAAGTTTCTTCTTTCACAAACTTATCTTTCAGGAAAAGTTGCACATTGGCTTGCCAAAATTTAGGAGCATGATTTGATGATCATGACTTCGAATACAATCAAGGGATGGGACCTAGCCCTTCACTTAGCTCATCACCCTAAACCAAGTGAAGAACTTGAAGAACAAGATAATCCCCTTTCAACGCTATTTTATATTGAAAATCAGAAAGTCTCTCTATCTGAGCATCCTTGGTATTAAATCATGTGTATTATTTGCAGTATCAAAGGTTTCCATATGGGTTGGATCCTCACCAGAGGAGGAGACTCCTCCTTGAATCTTCCAAGTATATCATTTTAGGAGACTTTTTGTTTAGGAGGGTTATTGATGGTTTGTTACTTTTATGTGTAAATGATGAAGAAGCACATAAGTTATTACTCAAAATCCATGGATCATCAACTTCTGTCATTCACATCGGTGGCCATTTTTCTGTTAAGTCTACTTCTTTTAAGATCATACGAAATGGTTACCACTAGCCTTTGATATTTCTTAACTCATATAAATTTGCAAGATCATGTGATAAGTTTCAAAACTTCACTGGGAAAGAATGCCTTTTTTCCATGCCTTTACAACATGTCCTCTCAGATTTCCCTTTTTATAAGTGGGGACTAGACTTTATTGGTCCTATCAACCCTCCATCTTATGCAGGGCATATCTTTATTTTGACAACCACTGATTACTTTACTAAGTGGACCGAGGTTGTTCCTCTGAGACATGCACAGGATGAGCAGGTAGTTTCTTTCCTAGAGTCCAATATCTTTTCCAGATTTGGCATTCCATTAAAGATCATTATGGACAATGGCCCAGCCTTCATTTTTGCAAAATTGACCCAATTTCTGGCTAAGTTAGGTGTCAAACATTTCACTTCATCTTCTTATTACCCTCAGGGAAATGGGAAAGCAGAGTCCACTAACAAGAATATGGTTAGGATCATAAAGAGAATCATAGAAGACAAACCTCGCCAGTGGTATACAATTCTCACTTATGCTCTCTGGGCATACCATACAACCACCAAAGCAAGTATAGGCTTTACTCCCTTTCATCTCATATATGAAAAAGAGGTTATTCTTCCTACTGAATTAGAACATTCCTCCTTGCAGATGATGTTACAGACTGAAGAATTAAATTCTTCTAATGTTCCACAAAGGATAAATGCATTGTTAGCCCTGGAAGAACAAATAAACTTTTCCTTGGAGAGCCTAAAAAGAAGGCAACAAACGGTGAAAAATTATTTTAACAAGCGGGCAAAGACTGTTGAATTCAAGATTTACAACAAAGTCTTGCTATGGGACTCAACCCATGTTGAAAGAGGGAGACATTCTAAATTCCAAAAAACATGGCTAGGTCCTTTCAAAATCACTTTTATCCTTGGCACAAACTCATACCTTCTGAAGGATTTGGAAGAGTGGTTGTTTTCTTACAGTACTAATGGTTCCCACTTGAAACATTATGTGGAACCAAATTTATCATTAACGCTTTGTGTAAACATGATTGTTGTATATAGTCTTTTGTCTTACTGTTTTTTTTTACCTTGGTTTGTTGAGTTTTTATTTTTGTTGTTGTTTCTCGTAATCATCAGAAATAACATCTTGATCTGTTTTTCCATAACAATGTCATTCTATAAGTATTGTTGATCAATGAAAATAAAATACAAACAACTCTCACGATGTCCTCCTTTTGAGACACCGCTGAAATAATTTTTTTCTTTCAATACTATTGTAGTATAGTTGGTTTTGTCTTCTTCCGTGTTTCTTCTATCCCTTTCTTCCCTCCATCCTGAGATTCAAGAGCATGTCACAAGAATTCTCCTTGAAAGTCTAAAAATCATTATCAGTTATGAATCGTTGTGCATACACGACCAATTCCATTCATACATCTCACTTTCCATAAGTTATTCCCTGAAATCCTGTCTCATTATTTCCCTTAAACCATCTTTTTTCCCCTTGTTGTACAACTATTCTTTTCATAATTTTTTGATCACCTACTTCTATTGGTCTGCGAAACCAAACATTCTGAGTTATAAATCTATTGAGAGCATATTTCCCTATGGAGTCGCCATTTTGTTGAGGCCCAAAAGCGCAACATGGAATCACTGCATGTAAATGGGTTGCAATGCCTTATTACTTATATATATTTAATAATATACTAAATAGGTGGGACCCATTTATGTGAATAATGATCAAAGATGCTTCTTTGATTTGCAAAAATGATTCTACAGTTTGAGAAAAAACCCAGAAACTCGAGCCACTTTCCATATGAAATGGATGAAGAATGATTGTTGGAAATTTATTTTAAAGAAAAGAAAGGGGGAAAATGTTTGTTTCAATAAGAATCTTGGTTTATTCTTGCTATGCATATATTTTGACGTGTTGTTAAAACTTGAAGCACGAGCCTCATGTATTTATAGTGTATCACACTTATGGTATACTTGTTATTATTG
This sequence comes from Picea sitchensis, assembly GCA_010110895.2. Lineage (NCBI taxonomy): Eukaryota > Viridiplantae > Streptophyta > Pinopsida > Pinales > Pinaceae > Picea > Picea sitchensis. The sequence continues at coordinate 22,214 of SNQJ01S0067560.1, read as the reverse complement.
TGGATAATTGATAAGTTTTATGAAATGGAAATCCTTCACTAGCAAGGAATATGGGACATGACATGTTTTGGTGCTAAGTGTTGAATATACATATAAGACTTATGAGATTAATGTGGGGAGCCCAATTTGATTTTGGATTGAAATTTTATGTGGAAAACATAGTGGAATATGTGTTGGAAGTTTGGGTGTGCTTGTACTTGGTTGTGGTTGATGGAAATTAATGTGGGAAATGACGTGAAATTATTGCATGTCGCTCTTACCCTACGTCAAGGTCGCCACCTTCACTTTGTTTGTGTTATTGTTGGTTTCTTTGGCTAGTATTGCCTCCGTTTTTCTCGAACTTGGGAAGAATAGTGGTGCTTGTTGGTTTTCTGGCATTCTCCTTACAGATATGTTGGCTCTTACCTCTCCATTCATGAACTGTAGCTCTGCTCCAAATAAAATCATGATTTTGGCTCTTAGATTTTCTTATAGACTGTGTTTTCTTTCTGAAGCTTATAATCGATGTATGTGGGTATTATGGTTGTGAAAATTACATTTAAAGGAGGTTTCTTCATGTTGGCATTTAAACATTTCAAGCTAGGAATAATGTTCGACATTTCATTCTATTTGAAATATGTGATTGGGTTGCACCCATAATGAATGTTCCTTATTTTTCTATGACTATTGGAAAATAATTATGGAAAATACTTTTAGTTTTCTCTTCTCTGGTAATTAAAATTCGAAGGATTTTTATCTGAAATAAAAGAATAGTTGGGTTTTTTGCATAATTCCATACCTTTTATCCATTATTTGGAAGACTTGCAGCTCTTTCAAATCATATTTCCACCGTTTATGAATATATGTGAGACATTAATATTTGCCTTATGGCCACCATAGGAGGTCTGTGGAAAACTCTGTTGTGGAAATAAATGGTTAAATGGTTTTGCAAACCCTTTATTAATGTTTCACCCTTACGTTTTCCCAGACCTCGTTGTTTTATCTTATATATGGAAATTAGTAGATTCGAACTATGGACTTGGTGTATGTTATAGTATTGACCCGACAGTGGGAAAGATTGGTTATATGCATGAAGTATTGGCTCGTTTTTTATTTATCTATGGGGGCTTGGTCAATTTTGAAGTTATATGATGTTAAAATCAAATGATGAGCACCAGTTTCCCATGGGGTTTTGAACCTAGTTTGTTTATGCAACAAGTATTGGGGTTGTGATATAAGTATTGTATAGTGAAGGGTCGATGGCTTTATGTTTGTGTTCTCAACCTCCCATGTTGGCTTGATGTAGTATGATTTTAATTGTTTCGAATGATTCCTTTAACAGTATATTATAAAACACTCTGCTAATAGGAAAGGAAAAAAGGGAAATTTAAATGGTAAAGTTTGACAGTCTTGAGATTTTCTTTGGGTTTTATATTGAACACTATAAAAATGGTTGTGTCTTGGATTTGAATTATTAACAAAAAAAAGTTTTGGCAAATGATGGTGATGTCGATTTTCAATAAATATTATTACATATGATAGAACAATAATCATCTCATTATGGTTCATTATCTCACTTTCTTCTCATTATACGCCCACCTCCTTCCCAAATACATTTAAAACATCCCCTGTTCTATTGCTATCAATTTCATTTTTTTTTTAATGAATGAAAAAAGAGAAAGGATTACAGAAAAGTAAAGGGACTAGATGATGACTGATGTTGGAAGTTTGGATATGGATACATTTTATGTGTTTGTAAAGAAGCTACATTTGCACTTGTTTGAATAGTATTTGTTGGTCGCTTCCCATCCATGCTACCATTTTTCGCTCATTACAAATCCCCCCATCTTCCCAATATCCCTATTACTCCTTGCTCAAATGGAAATTGATTGTTGAGTTTAAAAGTATTGATGGATGGATTACATGTTCTCCTGTTGTGAATGATAGAGCCAACCTTTTGATTTTATTTAGGTAGAGTTTTGATGCATGGATTGTTAAGAAATTTTCATAACATTATTGGGATATTGCTTCAGGATGAGTTTTTTTAGTAGAGGCAGTAATGGCAACGGTGCTAATAGAGGCATAAGAAATAATTGTCAAGGATGCCATAAAAGGCCACAATTTGCGATACATTTTGACATTGATCTACAAGAACTAAATCATATTTTCCAAGATGGGTTTTTTAATATAGTTAGTCGAGGAATTATGAAACCCATACTTGAGAGGCTTCCTTACCATGCCTGTCAAAATTTCTCTGGTCCCCCTCATGTGTCTATGCATCCAGAACCACATACCAATGATGGTTGGAATAAAATTGTTCATCGGCCTGTAGCTCATCACCATGGTTGGCCTATAGTGTCTTTTCTACTACCCCCTCCTCCACCACCAATAAATACAAATGCCCAAGTTGATCATGTTGACTCACCAATGCAGTCCTCTCATGCAAGAAAAAGGATAAAAACTGATGTTCCCAAGCCAGAGCTAGATAAAAGAAAAGGAGTGGCCACTCCCTCCAAGTCATCCAAAGATTCCTCTGAATCTATGTCCTCTCATATCAATGTCAAAGATGATTGTTCACACGTCATCAGTGCAATCCACCCACAAGGTTCCCATCAATTGAAGGTTATTTCACGGGGTAAATTAGAAATGGTATCTAAAGAGGGCAGTAGTGAAAAGAGGCAAAATGCCTCTCACAACAAATATGGTTTTAATGTTGATTAATGCTATTTTCTTTTGAGGACAGTCTTTTTATTTGATATGACAGTATTTTGGACATCAAATACATATTTAGACAGAGTTTTGGACAGCATGGATATAATGTTATTTTTTGGATATAGTCATGTTCTATTTTGTTGATATTAAAATATTTTATTATTAATATGAGGATGGGAGTTACAAGGCAAATATTTGAAATAAATATTTGGGGTATTATACTTCATGTTTTGATGATTATTAAAGAAATGAAAATTGGAGTGACAAGGGGTCCACCTATTTATTTATCATTTAAATAGACCCTTAATTATATATTATTAATTATTTGTCTCTAATAATTAGTTAGGCTAATTAATCCTAACAAAATAAAGGTAGTTGAACTACCATAAATTATTGGCGAAGAATAAAAGCTCAATGAAATGAAGAGACAAGGAGTAAGGCAGAATAGAAGGAGAAATATTTCTATAAGGTTTGTTCTGTACTTGTGAGATACTTCCATTCTTCATTCATTATGAGTTAACTAGAAGGCTTAACCATCTTGATGATGTCAGGGCCTTATTGGAGGCAGCATGGTTCAAAATTGAATCATATTTTCCAACAGCTTGTCTTCAAAGGTGTATGATTTATATTTGGAAGTTTGTGTGTTCTTGTTTGTTTATGGATTAAATTTCATGGCTGATAAATAATATTTTGCAAAATCAAGTGACATCATTTTATGGCAAGCTGATCCAGATATTTAACTTCAATTTTCTTTTGTTGTTAGAGTCTTTTTGTATGGTGCCCATCGGAGGCTTCTAAATATTAATTTGGTCCCTACCCTCGCAGGGGTTTGTAAAGAGAATTCATCTTGTATCTCATAATGAAATCAATATAAAAATCAGATTTTTTATTTCAATCTCAAATGAATATTATGATGATTTGGTTCAAATTTTTCTTTCATCCTTGTCTCTTATCCATGTATACTCTTATGTAATTTCTTTCTTATTTTATTTATTTATCACAGTTACATATAATATATATATAACCAATGTTGTTCCCTCGTACTTAATACTTGTGGATTAAGTGATTGTTTTTTATTTTATTTTAAGGCTATAAACCCCAGGTAACATTCCCAACTATCTTTCCTTATCCCAACAAGATCTGAAAATGCTTGAGTAAGGTTCCTCATACCTTTTCCTCAACATTTATTTGGTGACCATACTAGGAAGATCTTCCATATCTCTCTGGTTGATTGTATCACGATTATCTTTAATTTTTTTGTTTTGTTTGATTACTCTTTGACTGATTTTTCCATGAAAGTACCTGTTACGAGACAACCCAATATTGGAAACGATATTGATGGCCAAACCAGCATTGCATTGACTTTATTCAACATTATTTGAGAAACTGTTAGTACTCATGTTGAACTTGAATGCTCTTGGGAAGTAATTGAAAGGGACATAAATATTCGTGAAAGTTGGGAAGCCAGGAAAAGGCAACCTAGAAATCAACAGTAACCTCCCTTTTCCTACCTATTTGGTCTTTCTTTTCATGTCATCTAATCCTCGCATCTCTTGAAGGATAAGAGGGTTTTCCCCTGAAGCTACCCCAATTTTTGAAATAGGAAGGAGGAAAATTTTCTTATAAACACAAGAAAGTAATCTTATGAGAACTGTATATGATTTTTCCAGTTCATCTTTATCACCCATACCTATCACTTTCACCATGATATTTGTGGGTAGTGGTAGTAGCACCAGAGGTCCCTCCTCCTCGCAACCTTCTGCTTCATCCATAATTGGTAGTATCTACATTCATCAAGTCCCTATTCAATCCACTACTAATCCTGCTAAATTCATAAAGAAATATGGACTTAGCCTAGCAAGATCTGAAGATGCTTGAGTAAGGTTCCTCATACCTTTTCCTCAACAAGTATGTGATAGAAAATATCAAATAATACGACATATAAAAAAAAATCTTGGTATTGAAATTAGTCAACTATGCATTGATTTCATTTGAAATGATCTTCGCCCAATCGAAGATCGCATTTTCGTGAACCACAAAATGCAGTGTATATAATGCCAGTTGAGGAATGGTTTTTGTAGATTCTTGACCAACAATTTGAGTAAACAACCAAGCAATTTATTTTTAAGGATTTTTTAAAGAACTTACATGACTTTTGGATATGTCTTATGGAATTGATGTGGGGTCATGCAAATATTCTTGAAGAAGTTATATTCTATTGTTTTTACTTTTTAATAAATTTATGGCTTCATCCCCTTTATAAATCAAGTTCGGCTCTGGAAATTTCAGCATCTCTCTAAATATTGAAGGTGCCAATGAAATATGATAACTAATATGCATTGTGATTACCCTTCTATTTTGAATAAACTTGTTGATGCACCGGGTGACAATATCCTTGCATTCAAAGACTTATGGAACACATCCTGCAAGAACTATTCATGAGGTTCACAGCTTGTTATTCTTTTTACCCAAAAAAATTGAATAATACTAGTATGAGCGGGACCAATGATAGTTATGGTCTTCTCTAGCAAAGAGGGTCAAGTTATATCCACAAAAAATTTGGTTTCTCATGAATGTAAGCGTAGAAATGGCCATCTTTTCTTGTAATATTACTTTGCATAGTAAAATGATTTTAAGTTAGATTTATTTTTATGGAAGCATTAACTCAAAATAAATATCACTAGCCTCGGTATAAGCATCATTAATTAACGACCACTTGCACAATAAATTTAGTAGTTGGGTCCATAGGGATAAAATTAAATGTGACATCAAAAAATGTGAAGGAAGAGACATGTAATGGTGGGGAGTCGGAGTGAGAGACTAGTATGAAAAGGCAAGTTCGTGATTCTAAAGGTCTGTGAGTCTGAAAGTATGAATGTATGAAATGACTAAGTGTTGAAATATTTCGAGTGGAAAATGGGAGAGTGGAGGTATAGCACGTAGGTCCATGAGTCTGAAAGTTTGAAAGTCCACGGTGCAAAAATAGTATAAGTGTTGGATGGATTGATACATGGGTGAATGGAACATAATACAATTTTGAAGGTATGTGAGTCTGAAAGTCTACAAACATAGTGAAAATGAATAAGTATGGTAATCTTATCAAAAACAATAAAGGGAAAAAGAGGGTAAAAATGATATGGGGAAAGGGAAAATATAGAAGGGTAAAAGAAGGGGTAAGAAAAGAAACGGGAAAAATAGAAATAGGGGGGAAGCACAAAAGGGATTCAACAAACCTACACACTGCCCTGTGAAGGCCTCTGAAATGAGTTCCTTCCCCTGGAGCCCCTACCTCTACTAGCTAGTCCCTGAGAAGGTCATGGAACCTTGTAACCTTGGACCCTTCCCCCTCTTGTGGATACTTATCCTCCCATTACTCTCTCTGTTTCCACCTGCAACTATGTTATCTTTATTTATCATTATAATTTACAAATTTTACATATTACATCAGTTGGACCTTGGCCATATATCTTATGAAAAATATATGCATCACTAATCTAGGGTAAAACAAGGATGTTACATTCCCCTCCCCCTACAAAATACACTTTCTATTGTTCAAATTACCATACATAATTTCATAATTGTATACAAATATTTTCACAGCTAAATACTTCTTACTTCTGCAAGTTCACAATTCCCACAGTAATTACAACCATCAATCTCGCTTCCCCGCAAACTGAAAAACCTAAGGAAGTGTACCCCTTCACTGATCACATCCCCTCATGTTGTACCACTTCCTTTCCAAGGCCAATGCATAAATCAGACAAGAAACATCTGAGTTGTGGCTCTAGGAATTCCCAGTTGCCAAAACATAGTCTTCATTCGCTTATGTACACATGTACATTAATCTTTCTTCAACACTTTTAAAAATATGTGGGTACTCTTCCTGCATATCCTCCTCATGCACCCATGTGGCATAATTAGGACTGTAATGGGTCCATTGAACCTTTACTTGTCTGATGGATTTGTTCCAGAGCACCTTGACTTTCTGGTCCAAGATGTGCTCTGGCTCCACCCGAAAATCCCCTTCATGCTCCACCTGGATCATAGTCCAATCAATTACATGATTAGGATCAGGTATATACCTATTTAATAAAGAAACATGGAGCACATTATGAATTCTCATTGATGCAGGTAATTCAAGCATGTACGCAACTATGCCTATCCTCTCTAGGATTTCAAATGACCCACGGTATCTTGTTGCCAATTTTGGGAAGCTTTCCAACTTCAACGAGCTCCTTCTGGCTTTAACTTTTAAGAATAGATGCTCCCCCAATTTGAATTCTCTACGAGTCCTTCTTTTATCAGCATAACACTTCTTTCTTTCCTGATAAACCTTCAAATTCTACTTGATCTTAACCATTTTATCCTCCATTTATCTTAACAAATTAGGGCCAATAACAACTCTGTTAGCACTCTGTAATTTCTCAGGCTGAGGAAGAAATGGGCAGAGGTAACTACAAAACCACTTAGGAATCAAGGATCTATCCATCCAAGACTCAGATAGTGATCTCTATGTATGATTTAGCTTTGTTTGTTGGGAATTTTAGGCTAGTTATAAGATTACAGGGTTTGGTTTTTTAAATGGTTTGGTTGGATCAGAGAAAATAGGCCATTAGGCAATGGATTCACAAGCTAGGGTTCAATCAAAGACAGGTTCTACAGACAGCCCTACAGGGAAAGGTAGGCATTCTTGTTGGATTCTTTGAGGTTGAATTTGGATTTGGAGGAGAATATGAGAGGACCAATTAATAACAGGTAAATCAAGAATCTTGGAATTAACCATTGAGGAGAAAACATTGATAATTATGTCAAAGCCAGAAACATAGTGTATGTCTCAACCAATTTTGCTCTTCAGTCTTCTATTGAATAATTTAGATTGGAAACACATAAAATTATAACAGAGAAGGGAGAAACATAAACAAAGGCAAATTCACTTCACCAACATAAATGACACATGAATCATGTAACTATTGTGACTATATTATTGGATTGATGAACACAAGAGGCTCTGTGAGCTTCTTTACAATCTGGATCTTATTCTATGAATAGGTCTCAATTGACCCCTCATTTTACATTTGAATTATAACCATATATAGAAAAATTATCCCCCAGGATCATGAGGTCGAATTCAACAACCCGTCCAAAAATAGAAACAAATCCCTAAAAATTTTGAACTGTTTGCCATGAAAGACAGGTCGAATTGCTGAAAATAGGGGTCAACTCAGATGCTTGTATATCCAACAATATGAAATATGTGAGAAAACTGAAAGAGGTTATTGTAGATGAGCCCATCCTGAGTAAAAAAATATCTCAGGTTTTCCAAATTCATCTCCATCTTTCCAAAACAGCTACCTCAAAAACATGACAAAATTAGGAAACATGGAATCCTGAAAAATAGTGCTTAGAGATGGCTTCGATTCTCCCAATTTGTGATACTTGTGAAAAAAATGAGAGATTTTTTTGTTCTTCGGCTCGTTTTGGAGAAATAAACTCTCATTTTTTCAAAAATCCTTTTTGTTTTCCCGAAAACGCTCTCGGAAAACAGGTGGTCAAACTATGCAAAAAATGGTTTTTTTATTTTGGGGAAGGTGGTATCTCGGACCCCCCTCGGGTGGAAAGTGGTATTAGGCAGGGGGGATCTGGTAGCTTGTGGTGGTGACAAGTTTCCAAGCCAAAACCAATTTTCTCGACCCCC
>SNQJ01S0067559.1:93496-125197 GCA_010110895.2 Picea sitchensis | reverse complement strand
CTGCATCAGTGCCTTCTGCATGCCCCTTGAACTTTCTGTTCTTCTTCCTTTTATACTCTTTGCACCATATCCCTTTGATGCAACCTTCCTCTAGCATGCATCTCTGCTCCTATGCTTTGCCTCCTTGCTCACACTTGAATTTTTCCCATGACAACAACCACTCTCTCTTCTTTGTTTGGCATTCTTATAGTCTTTGTTGTCTTTGTGCATTCAATATTCGCAATGCCTCTGCATGCTCACTCCGCGCCAAATTCCTCCACCTCTCGAGTGCTCTGTTTGATCATCATCGCGACTCTTCAGCTTCTCTAGCAGTTCAACCCCTGCATCTATCATCACTAGCTATTATGCAGAGATTCCTTAGCCTCTCTGGAAGTTCAAGACTCTTCGTCTTCTCTGTGACAGTCGAGCTCACCTTCTCTATTTCAGTTACAGGCCTCAATCCTCATCCAGCTGTCAATCGCCTCCACGAACATCTTCATCCCTCATGAGGATTCCCAGAGTCTCTTCACCTTCTCTGTCAATCATCCCAAAGTGTTTTCGAGTCCTCTGGCTGAGACCATCAGTGGTTTCTGGAAGTTATATTGTGTCGTGCTACAGTAGCCCTCCGATCTTGTTCAAATTCACCTGCACTATTGGATTGATTCCAAGGGATCTTGTATTCATTTCATCATTTTGGCTTTCAGCAGTTCGGCATTCGTGTGACCATGTGTCTCGACATTCCCAGACACGATCCCCAAAATTTCGAGGTGGAGCTCATCTGCACTAGATCCTTCCTCCACGTGACCACACGCGGTGACCACAGGTTGCACTAAAAGGCGCTACAAACTCATGATCTTCATCGACCTTGATCGATGGTCCATGATCTTGATGAATCAATAGTCGATATCTTTTCGAGATCTCACATCTCGCTATTCCTTAGGTGGAGGTTCTCGTCACTCCAAGTCGCGATAGGCGAAGCTCTGAGATGGAGCTCAGATCAATGATCCATGTTCTTGGTGATCCGATAGTCCTGATCTTTTCGCGATCTCGCATCTCGTTGTTCCTTAGATGGAGGTTCTCATCACTCCAAGTTGCGATAGGCGAAACTCCGAGATGGAGCTGGATCAACAGTCCAGAATCTTGGTGTATTGATGATCCAGATCTCTTCGTGAATTCACATCTCATAGTTCCCGTGATGAAGGATCTCATCACTCCAAGTCACGATAGTCGAGACTCCAAGATGGATTCAGATCAACGGTCAAGATCAAACCTTGATCTGATGGCTAAGATCAAACCTTGATCTGATGGCTAAGATCAAACCCCGTTCCTTTGGCTTTCCAGTCAGCGACATGATCATCTTTTGCCATGTGTCCTCTTGATCCAACGGACCACGACTGTCATATCCACCTTGCAGCTTCACCATATCTAACGGCTATTGGTCCTTCGTACTTCCCCAAGATCCTACGGCCCAGATCTTCTCGCGATTTCGCCACTTCGCCATGTGAGTTCTCGACACCTTCAAGTCCCGATCTACGAAACCCCGAAATGGAGTTAGACCAACATAATTTGGCCTATCGCATTTCGCCTCTTCTTTCACTTTAATGAATGTGCAGGTTCTCCCTGATCCAACAATGGTTGGATCTTATGCTTAGATCTGACGCTTAAGATCTGTCCTCCTCTTCTGCGCGTTCTTCTTGTCTACAAACATTGCATTCAACTCTGCGCTAATTCCTCCTGAGCTTACTTTGTTCCTGTTTTTTCATCGATGCAGACTCTGATCCTACCATCAATGAAAAATGCATACTGCCTATAAAGCATGCCAACCATCCTCTGCACTATCTCTTCTGATCTTATCGAGCTTTCTCTGCAGTGTCTTCCCAAACTACTTCTGATGCCCATCTGTTACATTCTTCCTATACTCATGCCATATTCACTATTGTACTTGCCATCAATGACAAGCATATGCTACCTTTTAAACATTTGCCAACATTGTAACCCCCCCTGCCTCTACCTTAGGTGAAACTTCACCTGCTTCGCAGGTGTTTCCAAAAGAGCCAATAGTTAGGGTTTTGTCGATGCAGTGTTGAAGCATTGAACCATGGGTCTGCCCCTGTGACATAAATGGTTCTGTTGCCTAGACATGAAACTATGATTGCTGGGAATTGAAGGAAAGGAGGAGCTTTGTGCGTAGATCTGTTTTTGTAGTGCACAATACTCTACTTGACTTGTGAATCTCTATGCTAAGAAAGAAATCTGATTTGAAGAAAAGAGGTAAGATCTTGAAAGAGGTAAAGATTTTCTTTTAGATAGAGTAAGATAAGTGGAATTTTCTTTTCTGAAAGCATGAATCTAGGTATGTTTGATAGATTTTGTCCTATCTTGAAAGCTAGGTTATAGTTAGAAGAAAGAGTTGATCTGAATAAATTTGATAGAAATAAAGAAAGATATGTTATTCCTATGCATACAAATAATTTTTGGACTAATAACTGGATGCAAGAACCTAGAAAGAATTTTTGCAGATTGTAGGTCCAACATTGTGATCCTAGTGTGCAGTACTAGAGAAGTTCGGGAACATATAAGAGAAAAAGAGGATTGACATTATGTTATAACTATAGAAGATCGGGACATCTTGCTAAGGAATTCCATGGTGCAGGTCCTATTTGTCTCTATTGTAAAGTTGTTGGTCATGAAGTTGAAGACTGTCCAAAGATGATTGCTAAGGTTGAACAAATGAACATGAGTCAAGAAAATAAGAGCATGTTAGAGAATCATAAAGATAAATAATCAGAGAAAGATCAGACTATGTTAGTATGGTTAAAAGAAGCAATGGATGATCACAAAGATGTTAGTTTACCAGAGATGTTGAAAGAAAAACAATGCATAACTATAAGAATTAGAGACTTTGACATAGACTATGTCCTGGATGAGGAGACACAAGTGAATATTATGACATAAAACACTTGGGAAATTTTGGTAAAGCCTCCTATAGTACCTTTACTGGGAATGATAGGCTTGTTTAAAGGAAATATGATAACCCTTTGTTGTAGAGTTACTAATGTACCTGTTATCATCCATGGAACATCGAATCAGGAAGCATTTGAAGTTATTAGGTTAGTTGAGAACAAAGCCCCTTTTCCACTTTTGTTAGGAACAAATTGGATCGAGAAGGATTAGATCATAAGGAAATAAGAGGAAGAAGATACATAAAAGAAAAAGCAAGAACTAAGGGATTTCATAGCTAGAAGAATGGATCGACTGATAGAAGAATGAGGAGTTGAGATGAAGCAACATAATGAAAGAGAATTAGTTGTTGAGATTGAAAGAACACAAGAAGGTTTGCAGGACCCATCCATGCAAGAAAGAAGAATACCCACCCCAGAGTTAATAAGAAAAGAGGTATTACCTTTGAACCCTTTGAGAGATCATCAACAACGCGAAGCTACTATGTTAAGAGAAGATAAGAATAAGAATGGAAAGAGGAACCCAAAGAATCATATCATAGGAAAGAAGGACAGGAATCTCAGTAAGAATAAAGTCAAGTTGGAAAATCTACAGGCAGACTTGCAGGCTCTGAACCTTTCCGAAACAACATAACCATGCAGAATGGGACTTCGCCCCAACAAAGATATATGACCGTTGGAGGCACCCCGACCATTAGAGCAATGCTCTGAATGAATAGGAAACACATTTATGGGAAACTAGACTTTGTTTGGGACATTGAGACTGCACCATAGTGGACATATTTGCATTGTTTGAGGCATTCTTGTCCGTTGGAGGCATTTTTTATGATGTTCGCTTATTTAACCGGTCGGACGTTGTGCCGAGACCAATTTTTTCTACCCGTGATTATCTGAGCTAACATAAAAGTGATTGTGTGTGTCGAGCTATGCTATCATACCTCACCATCTGTTTCTTACCTCGCTATCTATTCACCTACCCCGACTTATTTGTTAACAGTGAGAATGTTGAACGAGCACACCGAGCTAGAGAAATTTTTCGAAGAGGTTCTGAAGAAGTTTATGGATGAGAAATCCATGTTTGAGGGAATACAGGCATCTTCGATGAGGGGACTGCAGGATTCCCCCTCGACTAGATGACGTTCAAGCTGTACTAACCCCAGTACTGATAAGCGAAGTAAGCATCGCGATGATCTGATTAACATGAAGCAGATCCCATCGATCTTACCTGATTACATCCCGCATTTGGCTGGCACGGTTAACTGCGACAAAATTACATGGGACTTCAAGTATACATTGATCATCGCATACATTTCTAAGGGGATACATGTAGAAGGAAGCCAGTTGGGATAGATCCCAGCATTGAAGAACAATGATTTCAACCTTGGTGATAGAAAGAACTACGCGATGCTTGCGCCTCATGTATATTTGATGAAGACAACTGGGAATAAGCCTTGCATCATTTCCCAGCCTTGGATAAAGGATCTTGCACAGTCCTTGATACTCAACTTGGTGAAGATACCTCACTTTGGCTGACATCAGGAGGTTAACGCTTGCGTTAAACTCCTCTTGTTGTGCTATCATGGAGGATATCTGTGGGTCGACAGGTGCATTACTATGGATACGACACTGATCCAATTGATCATAGGACTGAGCATGTAGGGACCTGGCCCTCAACAATTCTACCCAGGGAAGACCTCAAATATCTCCCTAACACAGCGCATTAAGGAGGCATACGATGAAGTTGAGAAGGGAAAGTGAGGCAATAAGGTAGCCTCCATACAGGATGGTAAAGTGTGCCTATCTTGTCAGCTCATAGATGGCAAGCTCATCAGAAAGAACCGCCCCATGGAGGTCACTAGGTTCGTGGTGGACCTCACAAGGAAATGCGTGGAGGGGATGAAAATGAATTTAGAGAGCTACCTTGTCAACAAGCTCGAGAAAGACTTTCGTGAAGCGTAGGACGAAGGATACAAGTTCCATTTCAGCTAGTTGCTTGTGTTGATCACATTTGTCACTTGGAAAATGTCAGAAGGAGCTTCCTTCCCGGAGATTAAACCTTTGGATCCATTGGTCACGAAGGGGAAGAAATAGAAAATCAAGGAGAAGGCGAGGCTACACCGCCAAAGGACCCCCCTTACGAGACAAAAAAATCAAAGAAGAGGAAGGTTTCTCCATAGAAACCTTCAACAAGAAAGAAGACCCACACCAGTAATCCCTAGCTAGAGGCTACACTCATAGAGAATGATATTGGTCTAGTCTGTGGAGCGATAGAGGATGGGTCCAAAGACCTCTTACAGATATATGGAGCAAAGAAGGAATATCTATACAAGAAGGTCGATAAGGAGTTGAAGGAAGCTATTCACTCAGTCCGTGCAGTATCCACTACGTCTTCCTCATTAGAGACTGCAGATTTCGGGGATGAACCAGCCCAACTTTGAAGATTGGCATATGCAACAGAGGATCATCTTCCATAAGTCTAAGAATAGAAGGAACAAGCTATAGAAGCCTTGAAGAAATAAAGAGAGGAAATCTTGGAGCAACTATGAGTTGCGCAGTACTATGCAATTTCTTATGAGAATGAGAGGGAGGATTTTCAGGCGATGCTCAAGGGAGACAAATAAAAGATACAAAAGGAAAAGGACCAGATGCTCGTAGAGCAGACTATAGTCAAGGAAGTGGTGAGCATAACACTTTGCTCTATTCCAGGTGTGGCACTGGGGGAACATGAGGTAGTTTAGGCTCAAGTGATGAAGCTTGTTTAGGCCATCCAACAGCTTCAAGAAAGGGTAACAGAGTTGGAAATCCAAGCAATTACGAGCACTCTGCAGGAAGTATGCGATCAGAGGGAGGAAGCTACTAAGAGAATAGTGGAAAGGATCAAATTCCTCACCTCGGAATGCAAGAAGCTAAGCAATAGAAGTGCGCAGACCTACGAATGCCTCATAGAAGACCCATATCTTAGGAAGTTGGAAGCGCAACTACAGGAGGTGTAGCAATAGGCACTGACAGTTCAAGCACAGATGAATTCACTCACTGTGGTTGAGAGAATTAATAGATCATAAGAACAATGTGTGGCCGAACAATATATTACTGCCATCCAGGGCAGAGTCATGGAGGCCACTGTTAAGAGCCAAATTTGATCATTTTTTATGCCTTATATCTTTTCATATGATCTTTCTAACAGTCTTATACCCCTCATTTTGTATAACTTTGGTTTAAACATTGACTTAAATCTATATCTAAAGACCCAAAACTTGTCTTTAACAGTTCTCTTGTTTTTAGTTAAGTTTTGAGAGTTTTTAATGCACAATATCACTTATAATATATATTATGGATTCCTGTACTAATGTTGATGTTCCAGCACCAGGATGAATGTTTCAAGGATGATCCCTCTATGAGAATCTTCGTGAACAACCAACGCATTCTCTATTGCAGTTATAAATAAATGACAACTTGTCTTGATGACACTTCGTGTCATGAGATTAAGGCAATTAAAAGGCATCACAATATTCTCTCCTACATTGGCGCAATGGTTATACGAGCTCTGTGATGTTGAGCACATCATTTCTCTCTTGTATTAATGAAAAATACATATTCAAATCCTTATGTAACTGTTACATTAATTATGTTATCTATTCTGGGATATGGGAAGATACCAGAAAGCTAGTATGTAGGGGGGGTTTGAAATTCTATATAAGAGAGGATTGAAATGAGAGGTAGGTGTAGATATGATGGGGAATAACTGATACATAGAACAGAGCATAGAGGAATGTAATCGTTTGTTTGTAGATGGAGTATAACAAGAACTCATTTCTTATTTTAGTCTTTTGTCTTTGATTAATCCTGAAGCTTGTCTATGAGAATGGATTGATAGTTAATTATCGATGCAACTTGGATAGGAAGGGCCCCCTGCCCAGGTTTGCAGTGCATCTTCAGTCATAATAGAAGGATTGTTGTAGATTCTTTTTCTCAGAAATTGTGACTAATTTCTAGCAATTTAATTTCAGTCTTGTTCATGATTTGGGGAGTTTTCATTTTCTTACAACAGTTAAGGAGTAATAAGGTTATAATTAGCAGCTTGAGTGGTTTCGATTCAGTTTTCATTTCTTAGTAGAATATGTTACACAATGGTTCAGTTCACTTGGAATAAGATGTTGAAGTTTTTAAGTTATGAGGATTGGTTGCTAGCTTAAGTATAGGTTATTTCAATTAGGCTACTTCAAATAGATTGTTTCCAAGAATTTCATTAATAGGAGCATTTTCGTTATGAATTAGATAGAGGTGTGAATATTTGAGATTTCTGTGAGCAAGATAAGTTTGACTCCATTCCTATACATATTGTACTGGTTCCTCAAATTTTAACTTCCCAGGTTGACAATTAAGTGTTGGAATATATGGTATATATCTAGCCCAACATTTTGGCAACGTTGCCGGGGAGGCATTAAAAAGGATTGGAGAATAGGGATTATGTTGTGTTTGATTTTAATAAAAGAAATTGTAGAAAAAACCAACAAAAATCACTTAGATGGATTCAAGAATTGTTGAAAGAAGGAGGGTGTTACTTCAACAACTTTCTAATATTCTGATGGAGCTTGAAGATCTATCTGTAATTCAGGAAGGAAGAGACAAATCATTAGATTTAGCGGGTTACTTCAAGCATGCATGTCTGCCTACAAAAGAGGTCAAGAGAGTAGAAACTTCATTAGGTATAGAACAATCATTGGAACCAGGAAGTCAAGAGTTTCTTGCATTCTTACCTCTTGTGGGTGGTCAAGGATATGAAGATCAGATATCTGAAGGGCTACAGAATATGGATATTGATAGTATTAAAACTCAAGAGCACCAGGGTATCCAAGAATTTATAGAAAATTGGTTTCAATCTATTATGAGGCCTCAAGAAAGATTTCTTCTTCAGGTTCTCTTGGACCTGGCAATAAACATCTTGTTGGTTCCTCATATCCATTCAACAGTTCAAGTACAATTCTTTTATTTGGACATGAGGTTACTTTCTATCTTGATGCGTGAATGGTTGCTCTGGAAATCAACTTTTACTTGAAGAAATATTTGTCTTGTTTTCAAGTAGGTAGGAATAAAATGCTACAAATAGTCAGTAAAAGGCAACAATCCTTTTTATTTTCGCAAGAATAAGCAATCAGTTGAGTTTAGATTAAAAATTCTCTGCATCATTATTTCGGTACCAAAGATGGACATTAGCAGTCCACATAGCTTTTGGGAGGATAACTTCAACAATCAATCAACAACTTACTGGAGGACATAGGCACCATCTGATCTTGATCTGCACATTTGGTATAGGTACAACAACAATATTGAGGTATGCATTTTTAAAACTCTTAATTTGACTAAACACAAGAAGAAAATTATGGACAAGTACAACCCTATATCTGAATTATGCTTAGTTTATCCAAATCTCACTCATCTTGGTTATCCTTGATTGAAAAACCTCTATTTCTCATTTGACATTTTGAATCCTTTCAGTGATTCGAAATGTTCCCTTTAATGGTATGCCAAGATCTTTTATAAGTCTGTAGAATCTTTTCGTATGACAAGACAAGGCTTATTCTTTAATGATTATCTTCATACAAGACAAGAGTCATTCCTTTACTTACCCATCTATCTTTATGCTTTTCAATTCTTTACCCTGTCATGATTACTTCCATATAAAACATGATTTTATTCCTGTACCTGCCATTTATCCCTTCACTGCAAACTTGTTTCCCCACCTCCAAATTCTAAACATCTCTATACTATTTTCCATCATTATTTTACGCACCCTTATTCACCAAATCACTATCGGGATTTGAAATGAGCCCTATCAACACATCATGGTATTCATCCTTGGTTTTGAATTGTTGTTGAACAATTTTCTGTTGCATTTTTTTCCCAAAAATGGTGGCTATTCGTTATGAACCAGGTTCAATCCAAGATTTAGAGGCAACACCAGAATACAATGCTTGTCGAGAGATGTTTCGCAGCCGAGGATGGCATAAGTGCTTTGAAAAATTCCATGGGAACGATAGAAGCATATCACTTTTGTTTTCTCAAGGGTTTGATCGCAGGGTTACTCGATTTAGGGATATTGTGATGGAGGTTACAGAGAAGACTATTGTTGCAGCTACAGGCTTGCCTCAAACTAGCGAAAAATGGTTTAAGAAGCATAATTTACCAATATCAAAGAGGAGTTGGTTTTTGAAGAAGAAGTATCATGATGCAGATTGGTCTAATGGAGTTCCAAGAGCTTGGCTTAATAAGGAATGGAAGAAACCATTAATTGTCCTCCAACGATATATGACTTGTGAAGGGCGATACAATCTGACTTTAACCTATCATATCCGCATCTTACAACATTTTGCACAAGGTAAAGAAATGAATTTTCCTTATTTTCTTTGGAGGAGTTTAAAGAAAATGTGTGAAGCAGTAAAGAGGTCAGTTGTAAACCCTAAGCAACATTTGTTTCATCATGGGCTAATTAAATTATTAATTGTGACTGAATTAAAAGCCCGTAAAAACACCTGGAATAATTTCATAGCTGGAAATTTGTCTACGTCTGGAAGAAAGACAGGGAGTCCTACTGTCCCTAAAAGAATTAAAAGGTCTCTCTCTCACACTGGTAAAAAGAGGAAGGTCAAAGTGATAGGAGAAATGTCATCTTTCGAGCCCGAATTCAAGAAAATGACTAGAAGTATGACATCTAAGAACCCCAATCTTGATAATCCTTCCCCTGAATTTCAAATGAAACTCTATATAGATATTGATGATGAGATAGAACGAGGCTCATCGGCCATCGCAGATGTCCTAGTAAATTTAAAGAAGGAATTACCTCCATGTTTCTCCCAATCCAGTTCATCTCCACAGAATCCTACAGGACCGGGTAATCCCAAGATAATTTCTCCTAAACAATTCTTTAAGTTACAGACAGAGAATGCACACTTAAAAGAGAATTTGCATGAATACGAGGTATTGGATCGATTGCTCAAAAATGAGAACACTACATTGAAAGGTCGCCTTGCTCAATCTCGAGCTCAGGAGTCTGATATGTGTGCACAAATGGATAACTTTCGTTCTCAAGCCAACACACTCAGTTTTGAAAATAGGAAGCTTCGGTCAAGACTCAATCGTAGGTATCAGGAGACTCACATACTTCTAATTGAAAATCGATCTCTTAGGAAGCAACTTCACAGTACAGGGAAGGAAGTGGAAAATGAGGCTGATGAAGCAGATGAGGCAGAAGCCATTCCAGATACTACACAGAGTTAAAAAATTTCAGGGACTTTTCTTTGCATGAGGACATGCAACACTTTGAGTTTGGGGGGATGTTAGGACCCAAATTTGATCAATTTTTATTCCTTATATCTTTTCATATGATCTTTCTAACAATCTTATACCCCTCATTTTGTATAACTTTGGTTTAAACATTGACTTAAATCGATATCTAAAGACCCAAAACTTGTCTTTAACAGTTCTCTTGTTTTTAGTTAAGTTTTGAGAGTTTTTAATGCACAATCGCACTTGTAATATATATTATGGATTCCTGTACTAATTTTGATGTTCCAGCACAAGGATGAATGTTTCAAGGATGATCCCTCTATGAGAATCTTCGTGAACAACCAGTGCATGCTCTATTGCAGTTATAAATAAATGACAACTTGTCTTGATGACACTTCGTGTCATGAGATTAAGGCAGTTAAAAGGCATCACGATATTATCTCCTACATTGGCGCAATGGTTATACGAGATCTGTGATGTTGAGCACATCATTTCTCTCTTGTATTAATGCAAAATACATATTCAAATCCTTATGTAACTGTTACATTAATTATGTTATCTATTCTGGGATATGGGAAGATACCAGAAAGCTAGTATGTAGGGGGGTTCAAAATTCTATATAAGAGAGGATCAAAATGAGAGGTAGGTGTAGATATGATGGGGAATAACTGATACATAGAACAGATCATAGAGGAATGTAATCGTTTGTTTGTAGATGGAATAGAACAAGAACTCATTTCTTATTTTAGTCTTTTGTCTTTGATTAATACTGAAGCTTGTCTATGCGAATGGATTGATAGTTAATTATAGATGCAACTTGGATAGGAAGGGCCCCTTGCCCAGGTTTGCAGTGCATCTTCAGTCATAATAGAAGGATTGTTGTAGATTCTTTTTCTCATAAATTGTGACTAATTTCTAGCAATTTAATTTCAGTCTTGTTCATGATTTGGGGAGTTTTCATTTGCTTACAACAGTTGGAGTAATAACATTATAATTAGCAGCTTGAGTGGTTTCGATTCAGTTTTCATTTCTTATCAGAATGTTTTACACAATGGTTCAATTCACTTAGAATAAGATGTTGAATTTTTTAAGTTATGAGGATTGGTTGATGGCTTAAGTATAGGTTATTTCAATTTGGCTACTTCAAATAGATTGTTTCCAAGAATTTCATTAATAGGAGCATTTTCATTATGAATTAGATAGAGGTGTGAAGATTTGAGATTTATGTGAGCAAGATAAGTTTGACTCCATTCCTGTACATATTGTACTGGTTCCTCAAAGTTTACCTTCCCAGGTTGACAATTAAGTTTTGGAATATATGGTATATATCTAGCCCAACAGTCACACAGAGGCTACAACCGGTGCAACATAAATCCTACACAGTGTTTGAAGAGATCGAAGGACAAGGTACACAGCTAGACCAAGTGGTTGCGAAAGTGGAACAATGTTTGAAAGGGCATGTCACAGAGAAAATGATCTAGGATTTCACCGAGTAGGAAGCTCAGGTGAAGCAACAAGTCAAGGAAGCTCAAGATATTAATCTCAAGGCCTTCGAAGTAGCGTTACCCAGATATGAGTGACTTAGGACGAGTCACATGTGAGTGTTGGGGGCATGTTGGCCCTTGACCAAGTTTGAGGAAACATTGGTCGGGTTTGACCACTTTTTGGACTTCGACAGGTTGGTCGAAGATGGAGTTCCCAGGAAGATCTAAGATCGCGGGATCTCACTTGTTTTGTGGACCCAACAAGTGGTTCATTAGGGTTTATGTAATGGGTTATGGGATGTCATCCCATGGGTTTAACCATGATTAATCCTTTTTGTAAGGAATGAAAAAGTATAAATAAGAAAAGATTGTAAGGTAGAAATAGCTAAGTAAGTAGGAAGTAGCTAAGTGCAAGAAGTAGTGTCTAGCTAAGTGCAAGAGGCAAGTAGTTATGATTTTCTTTGTGAAAAAGACTGTGTATGTAAGGCTTTGTGCTTAATAGAGGAGTTGTCTTTGTGCCTTGACTTGATTTTGGGAAGGTGGATCCAGTGCGCAGTGCACAGATCACCTATCTGGTGCGAAGCTTGGCTTTATGGCTTAGTGCACAGGAGCAGATGAATGTAAGAGATAGAAGCATAATAAAGAAGAGGAAGCAGTTGGTGGACATAGCCCCACACTGGGGTGAACCACGTATATCATTTGTTGATGGTTTGATTTGTGTTATGATGTTTATGTTGTAGATCTTCTTAGTGCATTGATTATTCTGAATGATAGATAGATCTATGAATTCTTAGTGCTTTGCCTATGTTGAATGTGTTATATATAACTTCTGATGCTAAGTGCGATGTATATTTTTTCATTATTGCTGCGTCGATTTGTACTTAGGGTTTGATCTATGATGTGATTAAGGCTAATGAATTAATGTATTGTTCCTAAATACTCTACAAAGAATCATAATCACAGATATGTGTCCCATCTTGGTTACAGACACTTGAGTCCTGTAAACCCCCCTACCTCTACCTTGGGTGAGACTTCGTCTGCTTCGCAGGTGTTGCTGAAAGGGCTGGTAGTTAGGGTTTTGTTGGTGCATTGTTGAAGCGTTGAACCCTTGGTTTTCCCCTGTGCCAACATTTTCCTATGGTGTTGGACATATTACACACTCACCTAGATAATGTTTTTCCTAAGGTTGATAGTCCAATGTTGACGATGCGTCGATAGATGAGAATATTCTCTCCTAAGAATATTCCCCTAATTTTCTCCTACAAAATAGGGTTCCTTCCCTCTTTATTTCAAAGTTAGTTACACCTTAGTGGAGCTAACTCATGCATGACAACCTCGATTTTATTGCCAACAATTGCATGTTCACCTCGATTTTATAACCAACAATTGAATTTTCACCTTAGTTCCATCAACATGAGTGAGAATATCTCATGCATGTGGCCTAGAGGGATAATATCTTGTGATTGCATCTATTTCTCTCAATTCCACAGATGTGATTTAGTTAATTGATGATTTCACGGACTAGTTAATTAGGACTAGGTGGTAGGTTACTTCAGTTTTTGTTAGTGAGTGTCAAGATATCTCTAGATCACTATTATGGTGCATTCACTTAGACATGTAGAGTATATCATGTGTATTTTACCATTTTAAACAATAGTTAATACAATTCATTTTTTTTTTCTCTCCTTTCTTCTCTCTCTTGCAAGTTTGTGTGACTTTTCTACTACCTATGTTCATTGTGAAAACTTCACATGGTATCGAAGATTTGTGTTAGGGACCTAACCTCCCTAACCCCTCATGTAGGTAGAATGATATAATTCCATGTAATAAATACCAATACTAATAAGGCCTAGCAATAACGAGGAATAAGTCAAATGTAAGAAGACGTAATAGAAGCTTCTGCTTCTAGAAGGATCTTCCTCTAGATTGTTCTTTTGGATAGATAGATTTAGTATAAATAGGAGTAGAGGGTATGAGAAATATTTTCTTGGATATTATTGTAATAGAGCTCTACTCTATTAGAGGTTTCCCCCTCGAAGATGCAAGTGAACATTGTTATCAATAATCAAAGTGC
Organism: Picea sitchensis; assembly: GCA_010110895.2. Classification (NCBI taxonomy): domain Eukaryota; kingdom Viridiplantae; phylum Streptophyta; class Pinopsida; order Pinales; family Pinaceae; genus Picea; species Picea sitchensis. Next base: position 111,416 of record SNQJ01S0067559.1, on the reverse strand, counting down.
TCTTTCTGGTGTTATTTTGGAATTATTTTGGAATTGTTCTGGTTATATAATTGTTTCTCTTCCATTTATAGATAAAATATTTATGTTATGAATACTATTTTATATTTGGAATACTACAAGTGGTATCAGAGCACCTTCCTCGACATAAAATTGTGGGTTAATTTTTTTCATGGTAGAGACATATTCCAACGTCTTAAAGCTACATAGATCTATCGTTACGTTCATAAAACCACGGTCGGGGAGTCATACACGAAGGAAATACAAGTGGTACTTAAGTGCACATCTGTTGGCCACCCTTGTAACCCATGTTGGTACCCCTTCGAGTGGTAGCACATCAGAGAACAATTGTATATGGATTGACCTAGATCTCCTAAATCCCTCCATAGATAAACCGATCGACTGCATGACTATTGTAGTTCCACCGAGAAAAACACTCGGGAAGATACTCTCTAGTACTTGGGTAGTCAGGTAGTACTGATAAGGGATCGATCTAGCCTCCTTAGTTGGTTCCCTGAGATATTGGGCCGAGTATTACTGCTGGACCTTGCACATATATTATAGATCTATAGCATAGGGCAAACCCTTGTATCCTAAATATCCTACCCCTGGGGATGAAAATAAAAAAAATAGAACAAACAAGATCTATTTCCGTGCAACTATTCCTTATGCATTCTAGTTGCGAAATTACTATACATTTCTTCTTGTTAAGAATTTGGTCATTTCGTCACTACAGTATTATTCAGGTTGGAGTAGAGTATAGTGATCCCTCCAACACAATTATTTGGGACCTATCCCACTGGGATCCTCTCTTTGACCTGATTGCAGTGATACCTATCATTTATAACACATTTTTTTGTGGACCCGACCCTTCTAAGACACCCTTATTTGGCTCTTATCCCTTTCGATCCCCCTTTTCTCCCTGGTCATAGTGGTACCTATCATTTGAAACCCTTATTCTCTATGGTCCCACCCACCCCTCCAGACCCCTTAAGTTTCCCCTATACCATTTTCCTACTCATTTGTCCAAATGACTACTGCACGAGCCCAAGAACTCAATACCTTGATTTTTGACACCCACCAAAACCAGGAATTTATCAAGACTATCAATGCCAACCTTAGCTCAATCAATTCAAATATTGATATCCTCAAGGAACAATGTTCCCACATAAAATACCTCAAATACATCAAAGAAAACTTCATGGGCGATTCCCATAACCCTTCCTCTTATGAACAACCATCTTATTAGTATGACCATGACTCTTCCCATTACCAAGGTCGTCATACTACCCACTTTTCCCGAGACCTCTTCCCTCCTAGTATTGAGGTGAAAAAATTTGATGGATCAGATCTTATTGGTTGGGTCACCCAAATGGAACATTTATTATCTTTGCATTGAATTACTGATGATTTATCCAAGCTTCATTATGGTGTCCTAAATCTAGATCTAGAATGATGGAAATCGTCGGAATGGAGAAAAAAAGCACGCGAAGGGTGTGTTTCTTGGACATAGTTTGTGGCTAAACGTTATGACCTATTTGACTATGACACTCACCATTTAGGTCGTTTGACCAAGTTAAAGCATTTTGGGACAGTGGAAGACTTTATTTCCACATTTGATCACTTGGATTTCAGAATGAAGGGCATGTTAGATGCTTTCTTTAGGGAATTCTTTGTCAGTGGCCTCAAAGATGAAATTCATGCCCATGTTCTCATGGCATGCCCCCAGACTTTGTTGGAAGATACTCAAGGAGCCAAGGAAGAACAACATATTATATCCTCCTAGACCCACAAACCCTCCTTTCCTTCTCATCCTAAACCCACCAATTTTTCCCCTCTTGCAATTCCCCTCAAGATCCAGAAATTAACCAGGGTTGAAATGGTTGAACGTCAACTCAAGAGTCTTTGTTATAATTGTGAAGAAAAATATTTTCCCGTGAACAAGTGTAAGGAACAAAAGTATTTTATCGATGTGACTGAGGATGTTTCTGGAGAAGATGTTGTTTTTCCTCCTACGAAGGAACTACCACCTCCATCTGGCCTCACCCCACTCTTTGATCCACCAGACATTGACCCGGTGATTTCACTTAATTCCCTCACTAGTTTCTCTACTCCCTGGACTCTAAAATTAATTGGTTACATCAAAAATAGGAAATTCATCATCCTTGTGGACAGTGGTACCACCCATAAATTTATTCATCGTTTCATTGCCCAAGAAGTCAATTGTTACATTTGTGCCATCAATAATTTTCAAATCATGATTTCCAATGGTTGTTCCATGAAATGTGGGGGACGATGTGAAAATTTGCACCTCCAAATTGGTTAGTATCACCTGAAATCCCATATGTTTAATATAGACAAGGGTGTTTGTGACATTATTCTCGGTGTCGAATGGTTACACACTCTAGGCCCCATTATCATGGATTTTAAGGACTTAACCATGCAATTCCAATAGGAGGGACAAAAATATAAGTTCCAAGGCATCAAAATAGGCCCCCCTTAGATCATTAGTTCCCATCGCATGGAAAATATCCTCAAAAAATGTCATTAGAGAATTATCACCCAAATCCACTCCATTCATGTTGTTGAGACACCTTCTATGCATCTCGATCTCCAATCTATCCTCTCCCGACACCAAGTTGTTTTTACCACACCCAAATAAATTACCACTTCCCATGGATTCCATGATCATTCCATCCCTCTCATCCTGGGAAGTCTTCCTCCCAATGTTCATCCTTATCGTCATCCCTTTTCCCAGAAGAATGAAATTGAGAAAATTGTTCATGAATTACTAGAAGCTGGTGTTATTCGTCCTAGTACTATCCCCTATTCTTCCCCTATGGTTATGATACTCAAGAAAGAAGGTACTTGACACATGTGTCCTGATTTCCGCACCCTCAACAAACTCACAATCAAAGACAAATTCCGCAGTCCTGTCATTAATGACCTCTTGGATGAATTGAGTGGTGCTCATTACTTCACCAAATTGGATCTATGTTCTAGCTACCACTAGATCCATATGAAAGAAGAAGACATTCCAAAGACTGCATTTCTCACACACGAGGGCCATTATGAATTCTTGGTAATTCCCTTTGGATTGTGTAATGCTCCTTCCACTTTCCAAAGTCTTATGAATCATGTATTCAGTCCGTTTCTCTGTCATTTTGTCTTAGTTTTCTTTGATGATATTCTCATCTATAGTAAAACTTGGGCATCCCATCTCTCCCATGTGAATGAAGTTCTCCATCTACTCTCTAAGTACCAACTTTTCCTCAAACAATATGAATGTTTCTTTGGTGTCTCAGAAGTGGAATACCTGGGTCATATTGTCAGCAAGGATGGTGTCTGAGTAGATCCTAAGAAAATTTAATATATGAAAGATTGGCTTCGCCTTAAAAATATTAAGAGCTTGTGTGGTTTTCTGGGTTTAATGAGATATTATAGGAAGTTTGTTCGAGATTATGGAAAGATTGCAGATCCTCTCACTTCACTCCTTAAAAATAATGCTTTCACTTGAACTTCAGATGTGGATCATGCCTTCCAAGCCTTAAAATATGCTATGTGCTCGAGCCATGTTCTCTCTTTCCCAAACTTCACAAAGACATTCATATTGGAACGTGATACTTCTGGGAAAGGAATTAGAGTCATCCTCATGCAAGATGGTAGGCCCTTGGCATTCACTATAAAAAAACTTTCAGAGCAAAATTTGGGCCAATCCATTTATGAAAAGGAAATGTTAGCTATTTTTCATGTTATGGATCTATGGAATCCTTATTTGTTGGGTCGATGATTCCAAAACAAAACTGATCATCAGAGTCTCAAGTATTTCCTAGAACAACGAATTTCATCCCCGACGCGAAAAAAATGGGTGACCAAGCTATTTGGCTATGATTATGAGATCATTACAAGAAGGGAAAGGAAAATGTAGTGGTCGATGCTCTTTCCTAGAAATATGAAGAAGATGGATCCCTTTTATCCCTCTCCTTCATTGTACCATATTGACTCCAAGATGTTCGTCAGGAATGGTTGCAAGACCCCAAAATTTATAGCCTGCTCCACCAATTGCAACACAATTCTTTAGTTTCACCAGGGTACTCTTAGAATAATGAAGAGATTCACTACAAAGGTTGTTTGTATTTAGGCAAGAAATCATAACTTAAATCCACCATGTTTTCTGAACTTCATGCCTCACCCACAACTGGGCATTCAAGTTTTACCAAAACCTATGAATGGGTCAAATATTATTTTTTCTGGGAGGGTATGAATCATGACATCCACACCTTTGTGGTTTAATGTGATTTTTGTCAATGAAAAAAGGGAGAAATTGTCAAAGCTTAGGGCACACTCCAACCACTTCTGATTCCCCCTACTATTTGGAGAGATATTTCTATGGATTTCATTGTAGGATTACCTAAATTGGGAAATAATTTAGTCATCATGGTGGTCATAGATTGTCTCTCCAAATATGCTCATTTTTTTTCTCTTCAAAACCCATTCACAGCTGCCACAGTGGCTGAAATATTCATGGATAATATATTCAAGATTCATGGCATGCCTAATTCTATTGTCTCTGATAGAGACCCCACTTTCACCACCAATTTTTGGAAATCATTGCTCAAGCTATAGGGCACCCAATTGCATATTAGCACTACCTATCACCCCCAGATGGATGGCTACACTAAAGTTGTCAACAAGTGTTTGGAAACATATTTGAGGTGTTTTTCATCTGAGCGACAAAATAGGTGGGCTGAATGGTTACCCCTAGTTGAATGGTGGTACAACAAATCTTACCATACAACTACTTGCATGAATCCTTTTGAGGCAGTCTATGGCTAAAATCCCCCATCTGTTCTCTCCTATATGTCAGGGGTCTCGAAGGTTCAAGAGGTTGAAAAAAATATTACAGTCTGTGAGGATAATATTCATGCCCTGAAATACAATTTGGTCATGGCTCAAAACCGCATGAAGCAACAGGAAGATCAAGATCGTTTCAAATGTCATTTTGTTGAAGGGGACTAGGTATTTATTCAAATACAACCTTATAAGAAGACTTCACTCAAATATAAACACTGTGAGAAACTTGCACCCAAATTTTGTGGTCCTTATACAATGCTCAAGCATGTGGGATCAGTGGCCTATCGGTTAGCTCTACCTAGTCAGTAGAAGCTCCATCCCATTTTTCATGTTTCGTACTTAAATAAGGTTATTGCAACTAATTTACAAACTCAAACTAGTCTCCCTAATTTGGATGAAGAAGGTTCCATATGGTTTAAACCACAAGCATTCTTGGCCCAACGAGAGTGTCGTCTTCGTTAGCACACTATCCAAGAAGTGTTAGTCCAATGGTAAGATAAACCTCCAGAATATGCCACCTGGGAGCCGACTGCCATTCTACAACAATTCCCTCATCTGAATCCTTGAGGACAAGTTTGTTCCTCAAGGGGGAGGGCATGTTAGGGACCTAACCTCCCAAACCCCTCACATAGGTAGAATACTATAATTCCAAGTAATAAAGGCCAATATTAATAAGGCCTAGCAATAAGGAAGAATAAGTCAAATGTAAGAACACCTAATAGAAGCTTCCTTTTTTAGACAGTTCTTTCTCTAGATTGTTCTTTTCGATAGATACATTTAGTATAAATAGGAGTATAGGGTATGCAAAATTGTGTCTTGGATATTATTGTAATAGAGATTTTCTCTGTTGGAGGTTGCCCCCTGGAAGAGGCAAGTGAACATTTCTATTGGTAATACAAGTTCTCTTTTTGTTGTTATTCTGGTAATTATTCTGGTATTGTTCTAGTTATATCATTGTTTCTCTATCATTTCTAGCTAAAATATTTATGTTTGCATACTATTTTGTATTTGGAATACTACACTTTGATTGCTAGGAGAAAAAACATAAAAAAAATTATTTGTAGGTACACGAGGAAGTTACAGTCAAATAAAATGGAGTTTTCACTGGAAATTACTCTTACACTGCAAAAATATTTGGAGTGGAATCCAAAGATTCTACTTCTTCTCAAAAGTAGAGGCTTATATCAAATAACCATGGAAACAAAAGCAAAGTCTGATTCCACCAATGAGAAAAATGATTTTCTCAACGAACAAGACATGGATCTTTTGAATTATTTGCATTTCTATTTGTCCTAAACTACAATATCATGTAGAGGAGGAAACACTCTCAAATATGGATGAAGTGTGGAATGGATTGGATGTTCTATTTGAGGATAAGGAAGATTGTGAAGATTGCATGCATAAGGTTAACAAGATAGACCCATTAGAAAATACACTAGGAAGATCAAGCCTCTTAGAATGAAGAGAATTCTACATATGAGATAGATGCAGAAAAGTTTTCATGTGCCATGCATGCATCCTAGGAGAAACATGCATAGACTCCCATGTATGCATCTCAGGAGCCACACACACAAATTTCTACATGTGTCATGCATGTATCTCAGGAGAGAAAAAGGCGGTGACGCACCTTAGATTCAATTTTGAAACTTTATTAGAAAAATTTATAGAAACAAATTGTATATTTGAATTCCGTTAGGAAAAATACCCAATTTTAAAAAACAAATCATCAAAAAAAGAGTTTGGGAAGTGACGTTATGAGCATTTTAAAATTAACAAAATTTCATGTTTTTTCTAGAAACAGTCGCACGATTTGAAAATTTTCATCCAAACTTCACATAGTATGGGATTTGGATCTTCTTATTTAAAATAAGATAAAGTGGATATGTGTGGACATCTCACTAATGCATGTAATTATTCATATCCATACAGACATCTACATCTTCAACAAAATATTCACCGAGCATAAACTTACACATTTGCAAGGTCTCCTTGGAGTGAAGGACGTAGTTGCTTAGCAACTACCTTTTGTTCCTTATTCATTTTTTATGCATTGTGCTTTGAGGAGGGGTTTTCCCATGAGGTTTTCCCTCTTCCCTCTATTTTTTCAGTGTTTAAATATTATATGCATCGTATAATGGGTACTTTACATGGCCTTGGTTGTTGAGACCCATTCCTCTTTTACACCTTAGTAGTGTTCAAGGGGTTGTGTTGGAGATATTACATACTCACCTAGGTAACGATTTTCCTAAGATTGATAGTCCAATGTTGAGGGTGCTTTAATAGATGAGAAAATTATCTCCCGAGAATATTCCCCTACAAATTAAAGCACCTCCTACAAAATAGGGTGCCTTGATTCTTCTTTTTAGAGTCAGTTACACCTTAGTCAGACAAGTGGAGGTCACTCATGGATGGAAACCTTGGTTTCATCACCATCACTTGCATGTTCACCATTATTTCCTCATTGGGAGTGCATATATCTCATACATGTGGCCAAGTGTGAGCATATCTTGTGATTACATGTGTTTCTATGACTTTCACACATGTGACTAAGTTAATTGATGATTGCATTGACCAATTAAGTAGGACTTCGTGGCATGTTACTTCAATTTATGTCAGTGAGTGTCTAGATCCCTATAGATCACTACTATGGTGTATTCACTTAGCCATGTAGAGTGTATCATGTGTATTTTACCATTTTACTCAATAGTTAATGCAATTCATTATTTTTCTCTCCCCTCTTGTCTCTCTTGCAATTTTGTGTGACTTTTCTACTAGCTAGGTTCATTATGAAAACTTCACATATGGTTTCCCTTAATTGAGTATGGTTGACCAAGGTAGACCATGATCAACTATGAAAGACCATGTTGAGCATCGATGAATATAATAAAGGTATAATTTACCTCTTTACCATGGTTAACTATGGTAGGCCATGCTCAATTATGGGAGACCATGTTGACCATGGGTGACTATGTATAACCATGGTTGACTATGATTGACCTAGGGTGACCATATTTGACTATGTTTTATTATGGGTTACCATGTTTGAATATGTTTGACCATGTATTACTAGGTTAACTATCTTAGAGCATGGATGGCCATGGTTGACCATGTTTGACCATGTTAACTATGGTTGACCATGTAGAATATGAATGACCACATTTGACCATGGTTTTCTATGGTTTCCCATGAAAGGTTACAGTCCACTATGGTTTACCATGGTTGACAATATTTGATAATGGTGACCATGTTTCCCATGTTGACCATGGTTGAATATGGTTGACCATGGTTGACTATTAAAGACCATGTTAACCATGGGTGACTATGATAAAGTTTTAATTTACCTCTTAACCATGATTGACTATGGTTGACCATAGTCAACTATGGAGGACCATGTTTACCATGGGTGACTATGATTGACCATGGTTGACTATGTATGAAAATGGCTGCCTACAGTTGACTAGGGGTGAACATATTTGACTTTTGTTGACCATGGATCACCATGGTTGCCTATATTTGAACATGGTTGACTATTGTTTACTATGGTTGGATTGCATCGCAATGTGACATCAGTGAAGAGCTTTTTCAATTATCATGTCAGGATATGTTTATCACATTATGATGTAAGGTTATGTTTGCCACATTATAATGCTTAGTTATGTTTAACACATTGTGACATTGAGTTATGTTCTTCACATTGCAATGTCGGGTTATCGTTGTCAAATTGCAACATCAGGTTTTTTTCAACATATTATGATGTTGGGAGAGGAATTTTGGGACCATTTTTTGGAAACTATGCAGAAGTGCGTGTATAAGAAGGAAGGAAGTTCGTGCATTTTTAGGATCAGTGTGCATGAAAGAAGGAAAATTGTTAGTCATTTCGGTCCTTTTGAATAGGCTAATCCCTAATGTAAAGGTATAAATGTTTAAGGGATTTTGGGTATAAGGTATATTGTGTGATGTAGTTAAGCATTAGAAGTTTTGCATGAGTTGAACATGAGTGGAGAGCTAAATGTGCACTATATGTGAAAACAACAGGGAAATTTTGTGGTATAATTGAGATATCATGAGTTTAGTGTGCATATATTGTAAGGAATGATTCTGGATAACAATATAAGAAGCTGATCATTTTGGGCATATCCCATATTGGGTGAACCATGTTAAAATATCATGTCTCTGTTTTATGATGTGATGTGTTTGTTTACTATTTTGTTTATTGTATGCATATAATGTATGTTTAGTTAATATGAATCCATTAATTGTTTTGATGATTATGCGCACACGATGTATGGTATAATGAATAAATGTTAAGGATAATGGTTATGATGAATTCATCCCAATCCTTTAGGACTACATGAACCATGTTTCCACATTCATGAAGGGATGAGAGGCATTCATACTAACCATTGTCCTTAAAATTTATTAATTATATCATTCATCATGTTCGTAGAATCATCAGAACAACTAACAGATTCATATTAACCAAACATACATTATATGCACACAATAAAAAAAATAGTAAACAAACACATCACAACATAACACATACACACCATATTTTAATGTGGTTCACCCAATACTAGGTACATCCGCAACAATTGGCTTCTTGTATTATTATTTAGAATCATTCATTACAATAAATGCACATTATGCTCCTGATATCTCAGTTATACGCCAAAATGCACGTGTCGTTCACACATATAGTGCACACTTAGCTCTCCACTCATTTTCAACTCATGCTAAAATTCTAATTCTTAGGTACATCACACACTCTACCTTCTAACCAAAAACCATTATATATTTATACCTTTACATTAGGGCTTAGCTTGTTTCAAACGACCAAAATTCCTAATGACTTTCCTTCTTTCGCACGTGTTGATCCTGAAAATATGCTAAATTCCTTCTTTCTTCTGTGCACGCTCTTGCATAGTTTCCCAACAATGGACCTCCCAAAATTGTTGTCCCAACAAGCCCCGAAAACTCACCTATGGCTCGTCCCGAGCCACTTAATTTTGATGTTGTGCTCCCTTCAGTGTTGCAATGAGCTTCTCAAAACTCTCCCTTTCAGTTGTGATCTTTTCTTTTGATTTTACTTCTTGTTCCATAATCTCATCTTCCACTTGTTCAGTAATAGGGTTCTTCAACTTCTCAACATTGTCTTATGCTGCTTGCTTCACTATGCTCTACGTTGCCACAAGTTCTTTTGTCACTCTAAAGGCTTCCTCCTGTAGTGGCTCGAGCTTCCGCACAAGGGTCTGTTGTTCCGATCTGATTTGTTTATTTCCTGGTTCAACTACCTATTCTCAATAATTGCAGTCATTTTCTCTCTAGGTGGAAAAGTATTAATTATATCTTTTATCTTCTACGCCTTCTCCTACGCACTTTGTAGCCTTTGTTCCAATGCCTGTATCTCTCCATTGTCCAACAAGTGAGTCTATACTTGTGTGATTTCTTCATACAAATTCACACATTCTTCATCTAAACTCTTAATTCTCTTTATTGGTGTCGCAATTATCTTCTCCCTTTTATCTCTTTATTCAAGTGGAGTACTTGGCATAGTGCATGCTTCCAAGTATACAATCTTTGTGCAGAAGCCACGAATAGATTCAATGATATTTGTAACTTTCTCTTCTAATGGAGTATCTACTTCCATTGATATCTCCAAAAAGTTTCTATATACTACCTGCACTGTGTTTTCCAACCTTCTTGCTCTTTGTTCAACCTTGTTCCGCTCCAATACTACCTTACTGTACTGTACTTGTAAGGCATCACTATCTATAGTTACTCTATCCAAATCCATTTATGTCGACTCTATGCACAAATGAATTTCCTATGTTACGCTTGATTTCAAACTGTGTAATACATTCATAGGTATTTGTGATAACACTAAGTCAATATGAATTAATTCATGCACTTGTACATGCATCTTTGTCGATGGGAATTGTAATGCTCCTACTGATATCTTCATTACTCTACATTTTTTATATGATAATGGTTATGCCTATGTCATTTTTGTTTTACTCTTAGTCTATTTTTCCTCTCTTGTTCTGACTGGCACCACCTTGGTTTCCTCCAAAAGTTGGCTTAGTGTCGCAATTTGTTCTTGCATAGTCATATGCATCTCCTCCTATTTTTCTGCAACTCACCGAAACGATTTTTCCATTACTTCCTTCAATTGATCTATACTTTTCTCTAATTCCTCCTTAGTTAAATCTGAGATCATGATTTTCTTGAAGCCTTTCCTCTTATTATGCTTGTGTGTTGATTTCTCCTTCGAATTTTCTTTCCTCTTTTCTCCAACGGGCGGTGGGATTTCCTGAAGGTCACCTTCACCATTCCCTTGTTCCTGTTATTGTTATTATTTATCCTTTTCTCATTCTCGTGTCTCCTTATTTGGTGTTTCTATATCCTTCTACATTGTTTTTTTATTTGGAATTCTCCACTCTTCATCCCAGTCATTTACAATTTGGCTGATTTGTTGTTGTAACTCTGTAATGCGTCGACAACCTTTGTTGATCCAGATACTTCTTTTCCTGAATATACATATGATGCTACCTTGCCTTAAATAACTCAATGTAATTATATGCTTCAAATATATATGGTTGAATGCATGACATGTCTTCAATGCATTGACAAATAGTCTCCTTATAGACATAAAAGGTTATGTTATTGTCCAACTATTTGTCCTTATGCATGGTATGCCACAATAAGATATATATATCATTGCCAAGAATGGTTTCTGCATTCCATCCAGGAACTCCGTCTCTCCTAGCTCCCTCCACGCAGTCAATGCTATCAAAATTAATAACCACACATAATGGAACTTTGTGCCCTTTTCTTGTGCCTCCTCGCAGTCCATTAAAAATTGATTCACGAGAAATGTTGACCAATTGATTATCACTCTTGCTATGCATTTCTCCACTGCTTCTATGACTCCTTTTGGCACTTGGTCCTTACGACATTTTCTCAGTAGCTTGCAAGGAAATACCTATGTTGCAAACCTTACTGTATCATCATTGATACTCACAACATCTAGTGGTTGTATCATCTTTTAAACAATTTATTCATAACTTCATAGAAGTGTATTTGGAATATTGGACAATGTTTAGTTTGTTGAAATACCATGTTGAAACTCATCATTTGATGTTGGACATATGTAGAAAATTCTATATTTCTTTGAACTTGAAGAAGTGCATTTTTTCCCACCATTTGGTATCTTGTTGGGTCCTGTAGTATGTAAACAAAGAATTTTTGTTGATCCTGCAAATATTGTTGTGATTGTTGATTTTCCACCACCTACTTCAATGTGATGACTGAGACTGACATTGGGTCATACAGGGTACTATAGAAATTTTATTAAGGTATATGCACAGATCACAACCCTGTTGGAAAAGTTGTTGAAGAAGGAGGTTAAGTTTAAGTGGAAAAAGGAATGTCAACAAATTTTGGACACCTTGAAGTAGAAACTGGCTACCATGTCGATTCTAGTATTTCCATATTGGAAGAAGGAATTTCATGTCCATATAGATGCATCATCTATAACGTTAGGCACAGTTCTATCTTAGCTAGGAGAAGGAAGTTTGGACCATCCCATTGAATTTTCTAGCAGGAAGTTGTCGACTACTGAAGAAAATTATACTACTATAGAGCGTGAAGGACTAGCAATGGTTTATGCACTACAAAATTTTAGACATTATCTACTAGGATCATATATTAATATGTATACATATCATTCTTCAATAAGATACTTAGTCAATAAGTTAGTGTTGGGGGGGAAGATATGCAGATGGCTATTACTATTTTAGGAGTATGACTTTGAAGTGATTGTGAAACCAAGGAAATTGAACTCAAGACCTGATCATTTGTCACACATACTAAAAGGAGAAGATGCAAGAAATTTAGATGACAATATACCAGACGTGCACTTGTTCACAGTACAAATGGTCGATTATTACTTCGTAGATATTGTCGAGTTCCTGAGAATGAGAGTATCCCCACATGATTTTACAACAATGCAGAAGAAACAATTAGTAGTAAAGGCATCAGACTATCATCTTATGGCAGGGAATTTGTACAAGTTAGGAACATATGGTATTCTTTGGTGATGTGTACTGGAGCATGAAATACCTATGATATTATCTGAGGCACATGAAGGAGTTGCGGGGGGGCACTATGTAGGGAACATGATGACTCAAAATATTTTGTGCGTAGGACTTTGGTGGCCCACCCTTCATAAAGATGCTAATGAGTTATGTCAGACATGTGGTGTTTGTTAGAGAGTTGTAAAGAAATCCTGAAGAGACGAGATGCTTTTAGTAACACAAGTTACATTGTAGGATTTTGATAAATGGGAAGTCCATTTCATTGGACTGATCAACCCACCGGCAAAAAGGTCAGGAGTGAGATATATAATCAGTACATGGATTATTTGACCTAATGGGATGAAGAAGAACCTGTCAGATATCGTGTCATAAAGACTGCTACATGATTTATTTAATCCATGTTGTTACAATTTTTGGATGTCCGATAATCCTTTTGAGTGATCAGGAACACATTTCTTGAATAGAACAATTGTTGATTTGACAGAGGAATTTTAGATTCAGCACTAGAAGAGCACAGTTTATCATCCTTAGGTGAATGGAATAGTGGAAACATTCAACAATATTCTGGATCATGCATTGACAAAGATATGCAATGTAAATCGAGATGATTAGGAACTGAGGATTCCTACAGTATTATGGGAAAATTGGACTACATGTAAGAAGTTGACAGGACATACACTATTTCAATTAGTATATGTCTAGGAAACAATTATGCCCATGGAATTCATTCTGTCGAGTCTGTGCATTGTCGTGATGACAGAGCTCACTGATTCTAGCGCAATAGAGAAAAGACTGTCAGATCTATTATAACTTGAGGAAGACCATTTTGTCATATAATTTCATGAACAAGTTCAGAAAGTGCATAGAAAGGCATGGCATGATAAACATATTAAACATAAGAAGTTACAAATGGGAGACCTAGTTTTTCTCTATGACAACAAATTTTTGCAGCACCTTGAAAAGTTCCAAATGCACTGGTTGGGTCCATATGTAATAATATTTGTGAAAGAAGAAAGTTTTATCCAATTAGAGAAATTGAATGGGGAAAGAATCGAAGGGATCATAAAAGGTAGTTGGATGAAACTGTATAGGGACATTTATGCTTCCACGCACTATCCCAACCATGCAATATGTGTACCATAATATATTTATTATAGTTTATTATAGATAAAAATAAATAAATTTCTAGTCAAATACGAATAAGAAAATGTCGTAGAAAGGAAGAATAATGGAATTGCATGCAAAGAGGAGAAGTGAAGAACCAAGATAAATATCTGCATGAATGATGGGTAAAGAATTAAAGAGTAAACATCATGATAGGGCGGCGAGAATGTGTAGTCATAAATGAAAAGAGATGATTAAGATATTGAAAGGATGGAAAATCTAGACCATGATCCACCGAATAATATGAATTTAAATGAAAACGATGGAAGGAATTGAATGTGAGTACAATCGGATGGGACTGCAAGTTTGGGTGTGAAGAGGAAGATAATACTTGGAAACAAGCTACAAAATTAGAGCAAGGTCGATAAGAAAAGGTTATTTTTTCATGCATATTCGAGAGAATAGAGAACCGGAAGAGAGCCAACTTCAAAGAAAGAGAGAGTCAGGGATATTGAAGAATAGATCCAAGTGTGTTGAAGGAAGAGTCAAACTATAGAGATCTATGGCACCACCAATGACATGAGATTATACATCAAGAAAAAATAAACAACACACTAAGAAGGAAGTAATTCTAGTACAAGAAGAAACCCCTGAGACATTCGATCGAGTCAACTTTCCCATAACATACATGCCACCAATAAAGACCACAATAAAACTAGTAAGAATACAAAAAGAGGTGAAGTATGACATGGTTACACCAGTGATTCCACATGGGGTCACTATCGACTGAGATATGTTAGGTGCAATTGGGAACTTGAGGTATTTGGACCACAACTTGATAGAGTTAAAGAAGTTTACAGAGCTAATGCCACAAAATTATTTGCATGCAGAAATGAACCCTGGATCACTTGTAATCATAGTTGAGTTGAAGGATTGGGAGAAAATATTGTAGCAAAAAAGAATACTAAATCCGTTCGACATACCCCATTTTGGCAGGAGTCCGGAGACAAACATTTGCATCAAATTATTGCTAATTTGCATCCATGGAGGGTTCTTATGGTTGGACAGAGCAGCATCCATTAACACCTAGTTGATCACGTGGACTGCAATATTTCCATCAACGAGTGAAGACCCTTTACCATTATTCACAGATAAGACAAAAGAAAATCCTTAGTATAAGAAATGAAGGAAAAGTATGGCACTTTCAAAGGAGTGTGCGAACTAGATGTCAAAAGTATCAATGATGCTATAGTAAGGTTTGCGACACATGTACTAGCTTCTAAGCTACTGATAAAATGTTAGAAGGACCAAGTGCTAGAGGAAGTTATAGAAACAGTAAATAAATGCGTAGCAGGAGTGATAATGAAATGGTCGTCATTTCTCGTGAATCAATTTTTAATAGACTGGAAGGAGGCACACAAGAAGGGCACATAGTTCCATTACGAGTGGTTATTAATTTTTATAGCATTAACTGCATGGAGGAAACCATAAGATACACAATTACTGGATGGAATGCAAAAACCATTCTTGGCAGTGAGATATATGTCATTGTGTCATACCTCTCATAAGAATAAACAATTGGAAAATAACATAACCTTCTACATGTATAAGGAAACTATTCAACAATTCATTGAAGACATGTCACACATTCAACTACAGATAGTTGAATCATATAACAACATTGTGTGATTTAAGGAATGAAAACACCATATGTATATTCAGGAAAAGAAGTATCCAGATCAACAATGGTTTTGGACACATTACATGGTGGCAGTGAAAGAAATCATCCAATTTGTAAACGTCTGGGATACATAGTGAAGAATTCTAGAGATAGAAATAGTGTATAAGGAGACAAAAGAACTAGAAAAGGACCAAGGGAATGGTTAAGGTGATATTCAATAAATCCCACTACCCGTCATAGAAAAGAGGAAAGAAAACCTGAAGGAGAAATCAACGCAAAAGCATAAGAAGAGGAAAGCCTTCAATAAAGTCATGATCTAGACTTTGACTAAGGAGGACTTAGAGGAAATTAGAGATCAAGTGAAGGAAGTAATGAAAGGATCATTTCTACGAGCTATGTAGAAATATGAAGAGATGCATACAACTATGCAGGTACAAATAGTGACACTATGCCAACTTTTGTAGGAAACCAGGGTATCACCTGTCAGAATGAGAGAGGAAGAATAGATTGAGAGTACATCCAAAACAACAAAGGAACAACCATCAACATCAAAATAACATAGAGTAATGAAGGTATCAAAACGAGAATTAGAATTCCCATCGACATAGATGCAGGTACAAGCGCAGGAATTAAGTCATATTGACTAAGTTCTATCACATCTACCTATAAATGTATTACACAACTTGCAATCAAGTGTAACAAAATAAATTTAGTTGCATGCAGAGTCGATGTTAGTGGAGTTGGCTAAAGTATCTATAGATAATGACGCATTATAAGAAGAGTATAGTAAGCTAGTATTGGAGCAAGACAAGGCTGGATAGAGAGAAGAAAGTTTGAAAAACATAGTGCAGGAAGTATATAACAACTTCTTGGAGATACCAATGGAAGTAGATACTCCATTGGAAGAGAAATTTATGAAGATCAGTGAAGCTATTCAGGGATTTCACACAAAGATTTTAGACTTGGAAGCATGCACTATACCAACTACTCCACTCAAAGAAAGAGAGAAAATGGAGAAGACAATTGTGATGAAAGTAGAGAGCATGAAGAGTTTAGATGAATAATGTGCGAAGTTGTGTGAAGAAAGAACACAAGTATGGACTCACTTGCTGGAGAATGTAGAGATAAAATCATTCGAGAAAAGGCTAGAGACTGCGTAGGAGAAGGAACAAAAGATGAAAGATACAATGAACACTCTATCACCAAGAGAGTGGATGATTGCAATTATGGAGAACATGTAGCTGAACTAGGAGATAAACCAAATCAGAGTGGACCAAAATATTCTTGCGTAGAAGATAAAGTCACTACAGGTGGAAGGCTTCATAGTGACAAAAGAACTTGTGACAATGCACGCCATAGTAGAGAAAGAAACACAACATAGTGCTAAGAAGTTGAAGAACCCTATTACTGCACAGGAGACGTATGAGATTGTGGCACAAGAAGTGAAAGAAAAGGAAAAGATTGCAACTACAAGGGATAATTTTGAGAATCTCATTGCAACATTGAAGGGAGCGCAAAAACATAACTAAGTGACTCAAGAAAAACCACAAGTGAATGTTAGGGGCCTGTTGGGATAGGCATTTTGGGACCATTTTTTAGAAACTGGGCAGGAGCAAGCACAAAAAAGGGAAGGAAGTTAATGCATTTTCAGGATCAGTGTGTGCGAAAGAAGGAAAGCCATTAGGCATTTTGGTCATTTGAAATGGGATAAGAACTAATTTAAAGGTATAAATATGTAAGGGTTTTTGGGTAGAAGGTAGAGTGTGTGATTTAGCTAAGAATCAGAAGTTGAGCATGAGTTGAACATGACAGGAGGTATAAGTGTGCACTATATGCATGAACGACACAAGAATTTTTGGGTATAAATGAGATATCATGAGTGCAATGTGCATTTATTATAAGGAATGATTTTGAATAATAATATAAGAAGTCGGTCATTGTGTGTTGGATCATGTTGTCATTGACGCCAATGGTTTGATTATTTGGGAGATTGTTGGATCATATGTCATTGATGTAAATGGTTTGATTGATTGATGTCATTGATTGATTTCAAGTAATTAATTGATTGATGATTGTCCTTGATGATAATGATAGATGTCAAAGTGGAAACCAATTGATAAAGATGGATCATTGATATGATGCATAGATGAAGATGTATCAATGACAACTCATTGATCCATCTTCA
>SNQJ01S0067559.1:65158-93486 GCA_010110895.2 Picea sitchensis | reverse complement strand
TTAAATCTTTTAGAATACAAAATTTAAGAAAAGATTAAAAGCTTTCACCACTCATCTAAGCTTAAATGATTTATACTAATCAATTATTAACCTTTATTAATTTATTAATTTTTTATTTAAAAAATATGGACCACTTATTTGTGTGTATTGCCTTGCTTTAGTGCAATTTAAAACAATACTCATCCAGAATCTAGCCTTTCCTTTAACAATGCTTTGATCTCTTTTGCATTCTAATATAAAAGTTTGAAACTTAAATTGGGATGTTTAGCATTTTATTATTAACTCTTAAATATAAATGATGACATAAAAATTATTATCATTATTATCATTAATGTTAATTAAATTGTAAATATAATTAAAATATTTTATTAAAAAAAAAATTAATAAGTTAAACTAAAACTTATTTATTCTAAAAGTGACCTAACAAAACTTAATGTTCAATTCATAAAAACATGAAAAAGGAGAAGTTTCATAAAAGAAAAAAATTTCATTCCTTAAACAAAATTCTAATTTTAAATCCATTGATCTATATATGATAATTTAAAAATCAATCATTTAAGGAAAAAATTAATTCAAAATACAAAATACTTATTTTCAAAATCCAACCTTAATTCTACTTTCAACTATTTTTTAAGGTCACTACCAAACCACACCACCCCCTAATCGATTTGACTGGTAAAGTTTATAGAGGTATACATACCCTAACCCCCTCTGGATTTGAACTTGTGACCTCTTAAGAGGAAATACTTGTTCTTAACCATTAGGCCCACTCAAGCCCATTAAATATTATGACCAATGTCAGATTTGAATTATACAAGACCTCAGATTTTAAATATCCCATGTAATATTCTTTAATGTAATATTTAATGTTTAATGGTGTTACTTTTTTGTATACAATACTAATAATAATAATATATTTTTAAGGTTAAGCTAACACCAAATTGGTGTATGAGACTTCCTTCACAAGCTCTACTTTCTCTGGATTTGAATTTATGATCTTTTAGGAGGAAACAGATGTTCTTAACTATTAGATGAAACAAAAACATAATAATCATTCCTAAACTCCAAAACCATATTTTCTGTATATCCAAATAAACAAAGGTTTAATCAATATTCCTAGCTTGCAAATCATAACCGTAATACAGTCTAAATACATAAAACTAAAGATGATGGATAAAGAGAAACTAAATAATAATGATGTATAGGATGAATAAATAGAAACTAAATAATAGAAAACTTAAATAACTGAATTTATCTTCCAAATCCACCGTGAAAATTAGATTTGATGCAACCCAAAAAAAATCTAAACCTAACCTAAAAGATAATCATAGGAAGTTTTGATAAAAACAGACCCTCACCACCTTTACCATTCTTAGGTTGAATATTCAAAATGAATGACAATTGAAGGGTGTTGTATAGCCTGAACCTCCTTTTCAATAATTCTATTCTAGATCTATTTATTGGGGTGGACTGTGTATCTCCATTACTTGAATCTAGAGTGACCTGTAAGGCTTCAGAGCTTATTGTGAAGTTGGGAGGAACAAATTTACCAACATCTCTATTGGCATCAAAAGTAAGAACAATTTATTTGACCAAGATGGGTGCAATGGCTACAAGGATTATTGCTTGAAGGAGACCCATTAAATAAAAAACCTAAATTAAATTAAATCAAAGACCTAATTTAAATTTAAATTAAATCAGAGACATGTGTAAAAGGGAGACCTAATTTAAATTTAATCAAGTGCAGCAAGTTTAAAATTCTTCCATTATAGTTCACATGCATAGGATTCCACAACCGTATAACTCAGAGATATAAACAAGCAAGGAAACATATAAACCTAAGAACTATAATCCAAGCAAGAAAAGGAAGAAAAGATTCCAAGAAAAGGAGTAAATGATTCTAGATATTTTAACCTCATAGCCAAATGTAAATGTAATGTACTGCTTGATCCTCAAAACAATAATATGCATGCTGCAGTTGCAAGTATATGATTTTGTGGTATTTGAAAATACTTAAACGTGGGCACATAACAACATGAAACACAGGCCAGGCATGGAAATGTGGTCACAACTAGAATAATTGAAGCCTAGTTTTTAGGCATTCCATGGACATTTGGCCGGGTTGTTGAATTCTAGATGTAAAATCAAAATTTCCAAGTGTTCAGGTGAACCCACCACATTCTTCTTCCTCAACGACAACCTAAGATTTTTTTGTTCTTAATTGGAGAGTGTAAGTGTAGAGGATCGAATGATCTTGTTATTTAGCTTTTTCTTCTTCTTCTTCTTCTTCTTACAAAGGATCCAATTCTCTTGTCATTTAGGATAAATATGGACTTCCCAAAACAATACCACAAATATCCAATGGAATGACATCAAGCTCTACCTCATCTATAAAGTTTGCAGTGATAGAAAATCTTAGTTTACATATTTTACTCACATGCAATTTTGCATTGTCACATATCCAACCTAAAGGATACGGTTTAGGATTAGGAGTTGTTTCCAATTTTAGTTTCTTGACAGTGTCTTCAAAAATGAGGTTTTCTTGTGAACCAATATCAAATAGAGTATCTATCTTGGTATGCTTTGAAGTAACCCTTATGTGGAAAATCTCTATTCTTTCTTTTTCATGTTGAGTTTCATTGAGTCTACTACTTGAAGAACTAGTACTGACAATAGTGTCCTTACTTTGAAAACCCGTGGTTGTGATCTTAGTTTCATATCGAGAATCAGATCCTAAATCATGTTTTGTAGTTGTAGCAGTCCTTGGTTTCCCTTTGTTGTTGAACTTTTTGGGTCTCTTTTCAAGATGAAGTTTCCAACAATGGTCTTCATCATGGCCTTTTTTTGAACAATGTTTACATGAGATTTTTTCTCCCTAAGAATTCTTCTTTCATTTTCCTTTTAATTTCCCCTTTCCTTTGTCTCCATTATAAAATGGTTTTTTGTTGCCCTCTTGAGGAGCATTATTCCCTCTTTCTTCTAAATGAGTTGCATGTACACAAACTTCATCTAGATTTGTAGGGTTAAACATAAGAATTGTGTGTCTCAAGTATCTATGCAATCCTCCAATATATTTTAGTAAAGTTTCTTGAGAAGATAAATCTATACCCAAAACCAAAGCTCTTATCCTAAATTCTTGAGTGTAGCTTTGCACATTTTCCCCTTTAGTTTGTCTAAAGTTTTTTCAATCCATAATAGATTTCTTCATGTATGCTAATGGATAAAATTTCCTTTTAATTGCGTCAACAAAATCATTCCAAGATGATAAAACTTTACCATGTTTCTTCATGTCCTCTTGAGTTTTGGATTCCCAGCAATTGAGTGTTGTACCTTCCAATCTAAGAGAAGCAAGTTGAATCTTGGTTTCATTATATTGGATTCTTTGTATCTTGCAATATACTTCAATCTGACGAATCCATTTATCCAATTTATCAACATTTACCTCTCCATTGTACATAGGAAATTCAAACTTAATATCAAGCTTAAGAAAAGGAGATTGTGGATGAGTTTTACCATGTTCTTTTGGAGAATTTGGAGATGGTTGTGAAAGGGTACACGAAGTGGAAGATGGAGGTGAAGGAGGTGGAGTGTCACCATTTCCTCCATTTCCTTTTGGAGTTTTATCACTATTATCTTCATTACCTCTTAGAGGATTTTAGCTTTCTACTTGCAACCTTGCATTTATTTCTTCATATAGAACTTTCACCATTTCTATCATATCAAAGAAGGCTTCTCTGAAAGTTTCTTCATCAGAAGTGAGGGTTTCATGACTCTCCTCATGAGCCATACTTGGTGAATGTTTCCTTACAACTTGAGGTGAATGAATTGTTCTCCTTCTTGAAAGTTGAGAACTTGGCTCCACTAGTTGTCCTTCTCCTCTTGTAAGCTTCAACCTTGTAAGAATCAGAAAAACACTTGCAAACAAATCAAACATTGACCATAACCTATGCTCTGATACCAACTTGATGTGAAATTGAAGGTTGTACAACATGTAAGTGAAATTTTAGGATATTGATCAATTTGCAAGAACATCGATTTTCAATGAGTTTTGGACTTAAAATTGTAGAAATAACAGAGATAAACAACCATCAAATAACACACATAACACAACAAATGATAAAGGAGTTCACCACACATAACACAACAAATAATAAAGGAGTTCACCCCTCTCTTGGGCTACATCTCTTGGTCCAACTTCCAATGGTCCTCTTTCATTAAGTGTTGAATATGTGAAAAAAAACAATTTAAAATGCTCAAATGACAAAAATAACAGCTCCAATGGCTCCAGAACTATCAAAAAACCCTATCTTAGGATTTTTCTGCACCTGGTTTGGTAAAAAAATGAGAAAGTTATCTCTCCTGGAAGTTTTTCCTTT
This sequence comes from Picea sitchensis, assembly GCA_010110895.2. NCBI lineage: Eukaryota > Viridiplantae > Streptophyta > Pinopsida > Pinales > Pinaceae > Picea > Picea sitchensis. The sequence continues at coordinate 89,110 of SNQJ01S0067559.1, read as the reverse complement.
CTCCTACAACCAAATGTTCCTCCAAAATGCACACACCATGTAAAAACCTAGCTCCCACACCTTAAAACCTCACTCTGACATGATTCTCACTGCGTGGGAAAAATTGTCTCACGGTTAGCATAATTCTAGCACCTAAACCGAAGTTGTTGGCCGCATGGGACATGTGTCCAGGGCAAGGGGCTAACTGCCTGCACCCGTCGACTGGCCCTGCCTTTTCCCATGCTCTTGGACATGTGGTGATGGTGTAGGGCATGTGTCCACGGGCTAGGGCTAAGCCCCAAACCTTTTACCGTCGGTTGAACCATAGTTTTAACTTAAATTATATTGGCGCCATTACGGGTTAAGACTCACCTGCTAGGCGGTATGGTTGCCCAGCTACGCGCTCATCCATCCACCCGAAGGTTTCCAGTTCAAACCTCGTGGAGCCCAAACCAAAATTTTGTAGGTCGGTGGGGTGCCATGTGACAACCCTTGGTTGGGCCATGTGGAACCCTACCATTGGCCCAACTCAACTACCAAATGCCCAAACAATTGTCGAGTCACCTGCCACATGTCGACCATCCATTGGTCCATGTCATCACACAATCATGCCACCTGCCCGGTCAACCCTGCCACGTGTCCTTGCCACGTCATGTGTACGACTGTACGTACTGTATGGACTACACAGTCAACAAAATTTTCCCTATTTGGGAAAACAAAAATAACACCATAACTTTGTCATATGGAATCCGTTTGAACCCATTCAAGTTGTGATGGGATCGTGAGGACGAGATATACACAATGAATCCATTTTCGAGAAATTTCAAACACTTTGATTTTCGAGCATTTTTTGATCCCCTAGATCAAATCACTTGTCCACTTCTAGCTCACTTTACTAAACTTAACTTAAACACTTTACCACAAATAGTAAGTTCTCCACTTTTAGTTGCAAATAACATTATTATTTAATCAATTTCTTTTGCAACCACTTTGACTTATCCATAAATAGTAAACTCACCACTTCTTGTTGCAACCACTTTATTATTGAAATAATTTCTCTTTGCAACCACTTTGACTACTTAATTATTTAAATAATTTCTCTTTACTCACAACTTCTTATTGCAACTAACTTTTCTATAATTATTCAATTCAGAACTTATTTTCTGTTAACTAACTTCTTGTTGAAACCACTTTATTATTTAATTTATTTCTTGGTCAACCACTTTGACTATTCAATATTCTTATCATAAATATTTTACCATAATTACCAAACTCACAACTTTTTGTTGCAACTAATTTATTTTTAATTATTTTCTTAATGCAACAACTATACCCATGATTAACTCCTAGTTTCACCCACTTTGACTAGTCAATTTCTTCTAGGAGTTTCTAGAATAATTTGACTTCTTTGACCTTCTAGGGGTTTCTAGATAACTCATGAGGGTTATCCAACTTCACAAGTCCATAACTCTCTAACCTTGAGGAGTTATGTGATGTTCCACATATCACCGAAAAATGCATGACATGTAATAGCCATCTAGAATAGTCTTACCTACATATACATTGATCTTCATTATGTTATTCCTCAACCAAACTTGGATTCCTTAACCATACCTCTATAGCTACCAAAAATAATCAAGGGTTGACATCAATATCTAAGAGTTGACATCAATCTACGATATCACTCTCTAAAGGTTGATATCAATGACAACCAATAATCCAAACCAACTGTCCATCAATATAAACCAACTGTCTGAAATATTCTTCTCCCATGATGTATGGTATAATGAATAAATGTTAAGGATAACGGTTATGATGAATGCCTCCCATTCCTTTATGAATGTAGAAACCTGGTTCCTCCATTCCCCATATATACCTTGGGTCTGCCCACTACACACCAACATACGATGTCGAGTTATGGTTATCACATTGCAATGTTGGGTTTTATTCATTACATTATGATGTTGGGTTTTTTTTCACATTGCAACTTTGGGTTTTATTCATTACATTATCATGTTGGGTTATGTTTGTCACATTGCGACTTTGGGATATGTATGTCACATTGCAACATCAAGTTATGTTCATCACCTTGCAATTTCAGGTTATGTTCATCTCATTGAAACATTGGGTTATGTTCATCATATTGAGACGTTGGGTTTTGTACATCACATTGCAACATTGAGTTTTGTACGTCACATTGCGACATTGAGTTTTATTTATTATAGTGCGATGTCATAATATGTTCATCACATTATGACATTTGGATATGTTCATCACATTATGACATTTGGATATGTTCGTCACATTGTGATGTCGGGTTATGTTCATCTTGTTGCATTTTTGGGAAATGTCAGGTTATGTTTGTCTCATTGTGACATAAGGCTATGTTCATCACATTGCGACATTGGGTTTTCTACATCACATAGTGATGTTGGGTTTTATATGTCACATTGTAAAATAAATCTATGCTCATCACATTGTGAGGTTGGGTTTTTACAACACATTGCGACTAAGGATTTGGTGCATCACACTATGACATCAATACTTTTTATCTTGAACATTGTGTTATGTGTTATAGAAAGATTTGTCTCACTCCATGAAACTTGCTCAAAAGGCCTTTTCCATTTCCCTTTGCAGACTTGAAGTCCCCTTTTTCACTTCTGGGAACTAGAAAACATATTTTTCCACATATATGCACCCTAGAAGTTATACAACATGTGTGTACGTAGGTTACACCACTGCAGCCTGTGTACATTGCATTTGGTGCTCAAAATAATAAAATGTGACAAGTTTCCATGTCACGTCAGGAGATCCATGATCCTTGACCTTTCATATACTGGAAACGTTTTGAATCGTCCCTTTAGTTCCATTTGAAGGCTATAAATGGGCCATATCCAAACCATGGAAATGTAGAAGAATTCAACTTTAGAGAGAAACGTTACTCTGGAGAAATTATTCAATTCATATTGAGTTTACATCCCTTTGTCCTTTTAAGTATGAACACATTGTTCAACCCCAATCTCTTCCCTCTTTGATGGAGGACCTCATTGTCTCTCTTATATGAGATTGCCTTTGGTGGAGGATTGAAGTGGTGGAGGCCCAGCTAGAAGGGACTTAATTTCTCAGTTTCGAGACGTGTTGACACAAAATTTTGTCATTCATACACTTCTGTTGATCACATCTTAATAAAAATACTCTTTTCTCATCTAATTAATGTCTTGCAAATATTTGAATTTTTATTCCATGGGCATATTTGTTTTGAATATTGATGGATTATGATATTATATGTGCTAAATTTATATATTATCACCATATGCTTGTGTATATTTTTTGTTGAGGACAAGTTGCAGGTATATAGATTTGAGTAGAGTGCTCAACAAAGGTCTTCATTGAACGATATAACAAGGTAGGACGTTTATTTTGTCTTGTTAGCATTTTTTTTTATATAGAATACTTGCGACTAGAGTTGATTTTTGTAGTCATTCCATCTGTTGTGGTTTACCCCATGCCATAGAGTGATTTTCCTCGTAACAGAATTGGCGACCATACTGGGGATTAGATCTTCTATTTTGGGGTTTGGAGTTTTTTATCCTTAGAATGCTCTCTGTTAGCTTGAGTCTCCTTGTCATCTGATTTCTTAATAGCCTATTTTCATTTTGAGTCTAACTTTCTTGGCCTTATCCTTAACCTGGTAGTGTTTTAATACATATATGTGGTTTTTCTCTTGAAAAAAACATACATACACGAGTTGTCATTCTATAGGTCATGTATATACATGGTTTTTTTTTAAACAATCGCATACATCAATTGTTTTTGTTTGATTTTTGAGTTTGGTTTTTGCTAGATAAGTTTTGATGGTTGTTGAGTCTTCTTGGGTCTTTTTCATAACTGTTGAGTTCCTGTAGAGTGATAGGATACCTTTCTTTGGTTGAATTTTCTGGCAGTTTTTCTTTCTCATCATGTTTTTCATTAGTTGTCCTTGCATCTTGGGTTGAGTGGTTCCTTCTTGATATCCTTCTTGGTTTGTCTCTTTTTTCTTAAATTAGGGTCTTTATATCAAGTTGTTATTCAATCCTTGCATTTTCATTCCTTTATATTGAAAATACAAAAAAACATTTTGGAATTTTCCCTTTTGGGTTGTTTATTATTGATCTTGATACATGTATGGAAATATTGCATCTTATTTTGAATTGCAGAGTTGAATTGAAAGTTGCATTTTGAAAAAATTATAATTTTTTGAGAATTGAAGTTTAGGACTTAGCTTTATGTTCATATTAATTTATTTTAATTTTTGAGTCATAACATCATCAGTTTCACGACCAAATATTTTGAGTAAAAAAAGTCAATAAACATAGCACTGATAAATTTAAAATTGATTAGAAACAATTTTATTTTTCACGGTACACAAACTAGCTTAAGATATAGAGCCTTGGAATAGGATTTTGTGAGTAAACTTCTCCAAGGCTATTTAAACTCAAAATATGTGTCTTAATAAGGGAGTGGTGAAATCCATTCTATAATTGGTGACATCAGGAAGGTCATCTCACATCGTAGTTAATAACTAGGTCCCATGAAGTTGGTTGCGAAGATATCCCTCTAATACCTTCCTAGAGTCAGAGATATTTATGGGGATCTATTCGTATATGGGGGTCTTGCTAGTACCTTTACCTCTGTGAGAGGTGGTGCTTTCAATATTTAGGGATTTATTACCCTTCACATATGGTGGACCTGACTTATGATTGTTCTCCTATGGATTGGTTACATCGTGGTGCCTTTAGTTGCTTGACATAGGTAGCCACATAGGTTACTTACAGGGGTTATTATGCAGGTACCTTAAGTCAGATAAGGGTCGAAAATCACACAACCTTTATGGAGGATTAAATCTCTAGGGGGATCTAACCGATTGTGTTGTTAATCCCATGAGGGCCCTTATAACTGATTTTGATACCTCCAATATTTTGAAGGGAGTATTAGGCTCCTCTTGTGTGAGGCATACCTACTTTAGTGAGGGAGGCCCCTTTCAGCCATTATATCCTGTTTTTATGCATATTAGACTTTTTATTTTATTTTGGTGTGTTCTTTGATTTTTAGTTGGCCTTAGGATTTGTTTTTTATATCTCGAGTCTTTAGTGATCGTGGAGCCATACCCTCTTCCTCGCAGGTCTCACCATTTGTTGAAGTTACCATCGCATCTTGAGTCTTTGCCTTCTAAAAAGCGTAAAGTTATCAAATGTTGTACACACACCTCCACCTACCAGACTTGTGATCATACAAGTATGAGTAATGAGTCGGGTCGGAAAGATACTAGGAGTCCTTCGACTCCCATACCTACCATAGTTAATGGAACTCCTTCTACTCCTTCGACCACTATGGTTGCAGTGCCAGAGGTTCCAGTCATCACTCCTATCCAACCTATGGTTTCTACTCAATTGATAGTGACAAACCCTTTTGTGTCTATTTTTGGTACACCTAGGTACAATACTCAATCCATTCTTTCGACTTCTAGCCCTTTTTCTTATGGTATGTCAAATCTCACATCGCAACTTTCATCCTCCATTCTAGCAACTAATACAAATCCTAGTATTGGAATTGGGGGCATGGCTCCTCCACATATTCCACTCTCATTTGGTGGTGCTCATATTCCCCAAATGACTCCTACGGTTGGAATCCAACCTCCTTTTCACCCTAGGTCCAATACTAGTCTTAATGCTCCTGGATGGAGTAATCAACCAGGAGGACAAGTTGTTTCTTATGTTCCATCCTTTACACCTACCTCCTCCACACCAATTCCGACCAACATGTTTGGAATGACGAATCCACCTCTATCCTCTGGATTTCCACCCAGAGAAGGTTAGTTTCATACTTTGGGAAACCCCCAACCTAGAGATACTCTGGCTGGAGGCAATATTTTACAACCCTCATTATAACATTCCTATTGTAATGGTGCCCAACCAAACCCCTATGAATCGATTTGAAGGGGGGTTTTACAATCCCATATAGGGCCATGGTGCATACCAGAACCATGGATGGGCTACGATTCCCTAACATCAATCTTTCTTGGGAGCTTGGGGCCAGATTTCGCAACCCCAACTCCACTTTCTCTACATGCTTAATTTTCTATACTTGTCAAGATTAATCAATGACCCAGTGTGTCATTACCTGACATGGCTCTCCGTCCCTACCAAGCTTCCTTCAGATATTTCAAAATTCGAAGGCAAGATTGGTGAGGATCCTGGTGATCATGTCACTAATTTTCATCTTTCGTTCTCTTCCAATTGCATTAATGATGATTCTATTCGTTTAATATTGTTTCAATGCACCCTCGCAAGGGTTTCAGTGAAATGGTACATAGATCTACCGGGGGGAACATATGGGAAATTTAATCAGATGGTTTTAGTATTCCTCAACTACTTCCAATTGTCGGTTCATTACGATGTTGACATAGAAATTTTTTTATCCCTCCTCCAGGAAAAAGCCACCCATATCTCGGATCACATCCAAGTGTGGTGTAGATGGAAGAGGTCGATCAAAACCTACATTCCTCTAGATTTCCTGTTGGAATTTTTTATTAAGTCCCTATTGCCTTATATTTCGAAGGATGTTTCTACATCCTGGGTAACATCTGAGGAAGAAGTGATTTTTAAACCCCAGCAGTTAGATCTCAAATATTCTCAGTCTGGGATGTTATATGAAATTATTCCTGACGCACTGAGGTCAAACTACAACCATAGACAAAATCCCAGACCTCATGTCGATGGAACTATAGGCTACGCAAATGTTAATTCTATAGACTTGGTGCTGAAACAATTTAAAGACTTGTCTGTAAGCCAATATGTAGGATGGAAAGCTTCGTTTGTGTCCTCCACTCCCATTTAGTCGGTGAACGTCCATTCTGTATAGTCATCGACCAACCCGAATGGTAACCAACAACCAGGAGGGAATAAAAAGAAAGGACATGGTAACAATCGTAAGGGTAGGAGGAATAATAAAAATAATAAACCCAAGGACAACGTTAAAAATGATAGATTGAACAATAATGCTGGTGAGGGAAAGAAAGAGAGGCAAAAAGTGAAATTCCCTTGTAATCTTTGTACAAATGATCACCCTACCCACTTATGCCCCAAACTTGAGGAAGTTGCGAGGCTCTTATCTCAACCACCCGATGTGATGACTAATACTTTTTTGCATAATCAACACATGGCCTTGAGCTCCTCCAATGCTGGAAATGCATTGAATCAGAATCAAAACCCTCCAGTGCATGAAGGTGACCATCTATGTGTAAATATGGTCAAGTTTCAGATTAATATAGCCACCTGGTCTCGAGATTATATTTCTTCACATGATGTTCCAAGTATAGAGTCTTCCCCTCCTCCGGAAGCGCCTTTGCAGATCAAAAATCCAGATCATCTACCTTGTATTTCGAAAGGAGTACTAAAACGCTCTACCCACAACCCTAATGCTAAAGCCGCCCAAAACTACTCTATTGTTGAAGATCTGGGTCAAAAACCATGTGCGATTTTGGATATGGAGGTACTCCATATGTGTCATTCACAGAGGAATACCTTGTTATCTACTTTAGGAGATCCATACCTATGTGGCTCTAAGGTTATGAATTTTGATGTCACAGATGTGAAGCCTCACTTGCCTTACCATGTGGCATTTCAAATCCATGTGGATTACTCAAATTATACCATCAAACATATTGTTATTGATGAAGGTGTTAAAACATGTGTGATATCCCTAACCTATTGGAAAGAAATTGTCTCTCCAACCCTCTCTTAATCTCCGACTATATTGACCACATTTGATGGTCATTCTTTCCATCCCCACATTATTATTCCTACGTTTCTCATCCAGTTAGGTGAAAAGACAGTGGAGGTGGATGTCGACGTGGTTGATGTGCCCCTCGACTATAAATTATTACTAGGGCGTAACTAGACTTATGCTATGACTGTAGTCATATCATCCATTTTCTGTGCTTTATGTTTTCCTCATGAAGGGAAAATCATGATGATTGATCAGTTGTCCTTTGTGCATGCTATTCCCAATGCATCGGTTGGACCTTCGATCCCTATGATCGAAATTTATTAGTCGACAACTAAGGATATTGGTGTCAGAATGTATTCCTCCCTTATGGGTACCTTTGATTTTGTGGCACCAATTCATCACATTTATTCCATGTCTAGTAGGTCTGCTTCATTGATGAGGCCTGTTCCTTTTCACACTTTTTATTTTAACGATCCTTGGACCCTACCTTCCCCAACCGTGTCTTGTTAAGGTTAGTCACATATTGGAATGTAAATGCCACTGTCAGTGGTGGAGATAGTGTATCAAGTTGTTCTCGACTCTACTACCAACCCAGATCTTGTCTCCTCAAAGACAGATGAGGAGGATCCTAGTCTTCGACCCGTATGTGCCACTTCATCATATTTCTCACATGATTTCTTCAATGATACTTTACCTTTGGATGAAGTGATCTTAGAGGCCATGAATGGTTTTGATAGGCCATGGGATGATATGCATCATCACTCTTACTTCCTCCCAGAGCTTGTTAGTATCGAACACGACGATTTTATATCTACCTTGAGCGAGATAGTCGATCACATCGTAGTTCCACTAGTTACACATGAAATTTATGTCGAGGGAAACATAACGAGTATTTCTCCTACCATCACAATTGACATCTCTCACATTCCTAGTAAAATTGAAAATGTATATATTGGTGACGGTTATTCGCCTGAAGAAATTCAGATCTACACCGATCTCTTCAAATAATTATGTGATGTATTGGCTTGGTCATATGAAGAGATTCCAGGAATCGAATCTCATATTTTCAAACATGAGATTAAAACCTACCCAGATGCTAAACTTGTTCGACAATGACTTAGATATGTTAACCCTAAAAAGGCCCTTGCTATTAAGGCAGAGGTGGAGAAACTACTCAATGTTGGTTTTATCTACCTAGTTCCCTTGAATGAATGGGTATCCAATCTTGTTCCCTTGAATGAATGGGTATCCAATCTTGTTCCCTTGAATAAGAAGAAAGGAACCATCAATGTGTATGTATTTTTGAGACCTGAATAAGGCCTATCCTAAAGACAACTTTTTGACACCTTTTATTGATCAGGTTCTCGATGAGTGTGAGAGAAGAAAGGTTTTTTTTATTTCATGGATGGATTTTCAGGATACAATCAAATTCAGATCAAACCCAAGGATAAATATAAGAGATAATTTACTTTTCCTTGGGGTAATTTCAAATACCGGAAAATTCCTTTCACCCTTAAAAACATTGGAGCAACCTTCCAATGAGTCGTGACCTTCTCTTCACAATGTCAAGCATATAGTCGAAGCTTACCTCGATGATCTCGCTACTCACTCTCACAAGAGACTAGATAAATATACTTACCTTCGGCTTGTTTTTGAGAGATGTCATTATTATCGCATCTGTTTAAACTCTCATAAGTGCATCTTCTATATTAGGTCGAGTCGTCTTTTAGGATTCTTAGTTTATGAGACTAGGATTATGGTGGATCCTTTGAAGGTTGAGGCGATACTTTGATTTCCTCCCCCACATAATATTCGTCAACTTCAAGGTTTACAAGGGAAATGTAACTTATTATGTCGGTTTACAATAAGCTATGCCAATATTACTAAGGGTTTCATGTGTCTCTTGAAGAAGGAAACTCTGTTTATATAGGATGAGTGAGCCCAGGAATCCAGGAAGCCTCTGCTAAAGCCTCCATAATATAATAGAGATTACTTTCTTTATATGGCCATGTCTGAAGGGATGGTTGGTATGGTTCTAGTTCAAGAAGATGATGAGATCCATGAGCATGTCGTTTACTACCTAAGTCAAAACATAGTCGGCCCTGAACTCAAATACTTTCATGTTGAGAAGCTAGCATTGGTTGTCATACATGCGATTTAAATATTACAACACTATATATTTTTTTTCAAAACTACTATAGTTGTTGATGTCAACCCATTTCAATACGTCCTTACTAGGAATATCATAGGGGGGAAATACAATAAATGGATTGTCATTTTGCAAGAGTTTGACCTCAATTTTTCTTTGGAGAAATCCAAGAAATCGCTAGTTTTTTCTAAGTTAATATCAGACTTCCCTCGAATATATGTGGACGTCATTCATGTTGATTCATTCGCGAATGAACATATTTTCCTTATCTTGTCATCATACCCCTGGTATGGAGACATTTTGATCTATCTTCAAACCTTGAAGTTATCTCAACATATTTCAAGAGATGATTGACGACGTCTATGGTATCAAGATAAGAACTACCTTATCGTCGGTGACACTTTGTATTTCCGAGACATAGATAATATATTGTGTTGTTTCTTGACTCACGAGGAGGCTGAGTCCGTTCTTAATGATTGTCATAGTGGGGATTTTGGTGGTCATCTATTCGAGCTTGAGACATTCCAGAAGATATTGTGAGCTGGTTATTTTTGGCAGGCTATTTTTAAATATTGTGTTGAAGCAGTCAAGAAGTGTCACCCCTATTAGGTGTTTAGTGGGAAGATGAACTCGTATCCATCCCCTATTGACGTGGTCATCATCATCGGTACCTTCACCAAACTCGCATACCGAACCTTGGTTAAGACTTCCAACAGTTTTTCTCCTTTTCAGTTAGTACACAGTGTAGAGTCAATCCTTCCTATTGAATGAAAAATCCCTTCTCTTAGACTGGAAGTTAACCTCCTACCCGACACTTTCATTCTCTAAGAATGCCTCGTACACCTAGATATCTTAGATGAGCAGCGTCGAGATACCTCTATGACTATTGAAGCGAATAAATGACGTGTCAAGGTCCAGTATGATAAGTTTATCTATCCTTGGTAGTACACTGAGGCTGAATTAGACATATTTTATGACCAAGCCAAAGAACCACTGGGGGCAAGAAAGTTCAACTCCATGTGGCACATTCCTTATATCATGCGACGTGTCTTAGAAAATAGAACCTACGAATTATAATATTATGAAGGGAATATGTTGGTTGAGCCCAGAAATGGGATTTACTTGAAAATATATTAATCTTGAGCCCCAAGCTTAAGAGTAAATCTTTGTGTACTAGTGTATATATATTTTCCTTTGTGTCATCGTCTTGCTTATCAAGTTTTCTCTTGGTTGGTAGATGTCAATGGAGTATTCAGTTTACTTAGGATTCATAGATGGTGCCAGTCATCATACAAGGAACTTGGCTTCTGCCTCTTGGATCATTTAATCACCCGAGGGTCAACTGGTGTCTTTAGGTGGCGTTTTTTTAGGGCCATAAACGAATAATGTGGTTGAATATAACGTCGTGATAGAGCTTTTAAGCGATGCCATTTCAGATGGTGTTCGATATTTAGAATTTTTCCTAGACTCCCAATTAGTAGTATGCCATTTGAACTACAATTACCTTGTGAAATACCCTACTATACTCCAACGATTCCTATGGTTACGACTTTTGGAGCAACATTTTGATTTTATTACTTATAATCACATACCTAGAAGTTATAATTATGTATCTGATGCATATGATAATTATGTTTTATATTGGAATTTGTCACATAACTAAAGTAAAGAAAACAAATCCATCAATGTATACATTGTAATATATAAATAAAGCCGAAGACCAATGTTTTTTATATGTCATCTCTCCAAAATATGGTGTCATAGTACAAAATTGGGGCTCACACCCTCAAAATACATATATCGCCAGTACATACAATGACCATGGAATCTACGCCTGTGGCATCAGATGCGTATCATGATAACACACGACGATGTTTGTGATACATCATAATATTCACGCCCATGCATGGGGCACACCCACCACTTGCCACTACATAGCCTTTGACATATCCTCTACCTGAACCATAGGAATCTTGTGCGTCAACCGAGACAGGTTCTAATGAACATTTTGAAGCACTTTATCTGCATCTCCTACCGCTGTCTCATCTCCTCAGTTCCTCTGATGATTTCATGGGAATCCCTATGGTATTCACGAACCCACATATATGAAACAAAGTAATTTTCAATACTAGACACCATCCAAAAATATTTGCGTTTTTATTCTCTTTGAAAAAAAACACAAAAAAATTAAATATACAAAAAAAATCTTTACCTATATCACCATAGGAGGAACCTAGTGGAAATGGCATGTATGGATCTCCTCTATAGTCTATCCTTGCATAAAGGTAGTCATCCAGGGCTATCACCTGCCGACACCACTAGAATAAGAACTCATCATTGTATGGGGTTGGTACCCTACCACCTCCCAACTGCCTCATCACCTCAGTCCACCGTGACATGGGTGGATCACGTGTTCTATGTGGAACAATATTGACTCTAGAGATCAATCCTAGAACCTGCTCAAAGAAACAAATACACAACATAGATGCAAACCCGAAGTTCCTCTTCCTACCATATTTACAGTCTGTCAGCTAGATTTTCATGTTAGCCAGTAGTGAGGTGCACCAATCATACACTGTGGGTAGTAAGAACTCAACTGAGTAGAAAATAAATTTCTTTGATGCCTTATACAATGAGGCCAACCCCATGATCCATGCAAGTACAAGAACGATGATATTCAAACTCAAGTTGTTGATCTCCCTAATTGGCAATTGACTCCCTACCTTTTTTTTCCTACAACACAGTGAGTGGCAATGTAGTCCTCCATGTTCATGCCATTCCCAACTCCCTGGGATTTGAGGTTCACCACCTCACCCTGATGTGAAAATCCTGTAAGGAAATAGATATCCTCGACTTCAATTCTCAGTGGTTTCCCATCGAGGTTGAAGGCCTCTGTATCTGGATCCCAAACGTTCACTAGAATTTGGAGCAGGCTCACTTGAGCCCTCATCCCTTTGAGAGCCCAAAAATTGTAAATCCCACATCTTTTTAGTGCTAATTGGGCCCCTAGATCTCTTTCCACTAAATCATAAACTTCCTCATGCTCTCTCTCTCTCTCCATTCAAGTACCATCCTGCAAGAATAAACCCATTTTTTGAGTCAATACTTTTTAAAAACCAATTTGCAGATTTGTACGCAGGCTGTTGTGGTAAAAGTCACGTGCACAGATTCATATACGTAGTCATGTTTTTCCTTTCCTGTGTACGTACATATGTATACGTGACCCGATGAAATACAACCAACATACACCCTAATTCTTAAATTGCACCTTAAAAAACTCAAAAAAAATGGAAGTAATTTAAAATTCTAAACCACTAGAAATGAAGAGGAGGGCAAGAGTACTTACTTGGCCCATATCATTGTCAATTTCGTTGCTCGTAGCTCCTGCAATCAACACTTGAAGTTCATGGGCAATTTGGTCCAAAACGAACTATTTGGGTAAAAATGTGAAACGATATGGTAAAATTAGTTATTTTTACTATTTATAGAAAAAAATTACCCACTTTACATAGTTTTTGCTAATATTTTGTCCTAGTGGACTAATAATGCAATGGAAGAATTTGGTTTTTGTGGTTTTATCTAGGGATTTTTGCGGTTTCTATTGTCATTTCACCCGTTCATGACTTTGGAAGGTATAATTTATTTGTCCAATATATAGGATAGGTCATCACTCCATCTTGCAATTTTTCATTATCCTATGATTGTAACCCATATGCCTTAGGTACGAACCCATTTATTAGTGACACAGAACCTCATTACTGCTACTAGAAGTGTTGTTATTGAATGGTAGAGGCTTACCAAACATGGGTGCCCCAGTTGGAACCTTTGTGTTATTTGGTGCCCATGCAAAGATTATTCCATAAAGAGCGGGAGTCCCTTCTAGTTCCAATATGACTTTGCATTCGAGCCTCATATTCCTATTCATAAGCATGTTGATCCATACCTATGGGAATCCCACTGAGTCTTGTTTAATCTCTTTTCTAACTCTTTCAAAAAGTGAAAATATTGTCGAGTAAACTTGTCCCTTTCAAACTCATTAATTGGATCTAAAAGGACGTCTATTTTGTGTAAGTTTAACCCTTTTTCGGACCAAGTAGACTAATTTAAAAAAAAGAACACTCTAGTCACTATTGGCTAGAAGAGTTCTCCTGGGTATTGTTTTTTCGGGCCTAGGGAACTAAATTCACGAAAAATGACATTCTTTGGATTTAAGTTGTAATTGCATCTCATTCTCCTTATTGCATTTTTTATCCTATTTTGGGTTCCCGCTTTCTCGATTATAAGTCTATTACCTCGACAATTTTCATCACCAGCCAAGCAGATCCTTGTTTATATCCTTTACATCTTGACACCCTATACCCTAAGAGGAAACATTCCCTTGAGTGTCCATGTCATGCGTGCACCTTATTACATTAAGCATATGTATGTTCCACTATTGGAAATAGTTTCTTACTCGCGACACTAGTTTCCTCCTCTGTATCATAGCATTCATTTGTCTATGAAAAAAAAAAAAGATGAGCGGGAAAAGAATATTTTATCATGTTCACAGCAGTCGTGTCGCCTTTGAATAGAGCACAAAATTTTGAGTCCACTTGTCATCCAAATTTTGGGTTTATCGTGACCTTAGGAAGTTGAGTTCATTCCTTAGAGTTTACTCCTTCGACTGGTTAACCTTCCAGTCCCTATGGAGAGTTTGATTGATGCCTCTTGCATCACAAATTTTCATCGTTGATTCTATGGTGCTAGAGTCCTCCATATGTCTCATGCTCTTGTTCAGAGGATGTCTATAAGCCCGTGCCAGCCATTTCTTAGAATTCTTGTCTTTGCATTTCGACCATACCCTTAGTGTTTCTCAAAGTTATATGACTTTTTAGACCTACCATGCAACTTGGTCATACTTTCATTATGGGTAGGTAACCTTGAACCCAACATTCAACATCTCCTCATTGGTCGTTGACTTTGCGGGTTTCCCTTGTGTTCGATAATAAGAAATCTATTCACATATTGGGATTCATGAAGTGTTTTGGAGTCCATTAACCTTATTGGTGGTTTCCTTTCCTTTGTCGGTAGTTTTCATTATTGGATGCTATTCAGAGGGTCTTTTTCATGCACTTCTTTCATTTGGTGCATGCAAAAGACGCACAAGGTCATTGGTTCATGAACATGTTCCTCAACTGAGTTCCTCCAAATCATCAAGATATTGCTTTTTACCTCGTGTTGAATGATGAGAGATGACTTCATGATCTCCTTTCAGTGGGTCTCCATCGAACGACTTCATCTCTTATATTATGGAAATGAGGCCTAGAGTCATCAATGGAAAATTCTCTTGGCATCGATAGTTGGGAATACATAAATGCCTCATGATCAATGGATTGTTCAAGTGTTTGACATCAACACATTTATTCACACTTGTGAGAATGTACTCAGTGCCTTGATACCTACTTTCATTATTGGTAGGTTGTCTCACGTTTGTTAATGGTATACCTTAATGACTGGTAATCAAACAAAATCTCATTGTGTTAGACCTCAACTCCTTTATTCACATGATGTAGAATTGTACCTTTGGCGGATCATGTAGAATACTTGAAGACATCAGTTCATATTCGCAACTTTCCTGAGCCGTTTCTATCATTCATTAGACAAGTACCTATATGACTTCAATGATCACAAGAGATCAGATTGTACTCCATTGTATGCAGATATATTAAGATTGGTCTTGAGACTGGTTTTCACTTGGCCTTGTTCATGAGTATGATAGCCTATGGCATGTATCTACTTTGTATTTCCTATTCATGGATAGGAACAACTATTTGGTATAATTCCACATGGATCTGTAGTGTAAGTAAAATTGGCATCCATGTGTACAAAGTCATTATGGATTGTAATATTCTCATGAGAAACTACTTCATCTAGTTGCATCTCCATTACTCCACTTTTGGGAATTATAATGTATTCTGGCCATCGCAGATTCTCCTCTGAACTCACACATTAGGGGGCGTTTTTTATAGAAAGTTTTTCCTCACCCCATGCAACTTTCTTAGAAGGCCTTTTCCATTTCCCTATGAAGACTTGAAGTCCCCTTTTTCACTTACCAGAGCCAAAAAAACATATTTTTCCATACATATGTGCCCTAACAATTATACAACATGTGTATACATAGGTTGCACCGCTAAAGCCCATGTACATCAATTTTGGTGCTAAAAATTAAAAATTGTGCAGGTTTCCATGTCACGTCACAAGATCCATGATCCTTGACCTTCCATATACTGAAAATGTTATGAATCGACCCTTCAGTTCCATTTGAAGGCTATAAATGGGCCATATCCAAACCGTGGAAAGAGAGAAGAATTCAACTTTTGAGAGAAAAGTTACTCTGGAGAAATTATTCACTTCATAATAAGTCTGCATCCCTTTGTCCTTTTAAGTATGAACACATTGTTCAACCCCCAAGTTCTACCCTCTTTGATGGAGAACCTCATTGTCTCTCTTATATGATATTTCCTTTGGTGGAGGATTGAAGTGGTGGAGGCCCAGGTGGAAGGGACTTAGTTTCTCAGTTTCGAGACATGCCAACACAAAAGTTTTTCATTAATACACTTTTGTTGATCATATTTTAATAGAAATACACTTTTCTCGTCCAATTAATTTCTTGCAAATATTTGAATTGTTATTCCATGGGAATATTTGTTTTGAATATTGATGGATTATGCTATTATATGTGCTAACTTTATATATTATCACCATATGCTTGCGTATCTTGGTTTTTGAGGAAACGTTGCAGGTATATAGCTTTGATTCGAGTGCTCAACGGTGGTCTTCATCGAACATCCAGATGAGGTAGGCTATTTATATTCTCTTGTTAGAATGTTTGTTTATATAACATACTTGACACTAGAGTTTATTTCTACAGTCATTTCATCTGTTGTAGTTTACGCGATACCATAGAGATATTTTCCTCATAACAATATGTTAGACACATTGAAACATAGGGTTGTGTTCATCACATTGTGATATTGAGCTATGTTCATTGCATTACAAAGTTGGGTTTTGTACGTCCCATTGTGATGTAGCGTTTTATACGTCACATTGCAATGTTGGGTTAGATTGAAATGTCAAGCCATGTTCGCTAGATTGTGACATTGGAATATGTTTTTGACAATACAATGCTAGGTTATGTTGGATAATGTGATGTTGGAAAAATGTTATGTTTGAATGTGACATGGGATGTGTTCATTAAATTATGATGTTGGGTTATGTTCATCACATTGCAATGTTGTGTTTTTTTCATTACATTGGAACATCGAGTTATGTTCGTCACACTACAACACTGACACATCGCATTGAATGAAACTTCCCTACGATGTGATGTAGATCATAACTTTATCTAGTTTATTCGTTCAGAGATAAATTAAAACTTTATCATAGTTTAATGTATTTATATGAAATATTTTTTCAAGGTCACTTCCATTAAATATTTCATCCAATTCACTAGGATTGAATATAAGTTCCTACTTATCAAATACCCACATTTATATTTCTCTCAAACATGCTATATATGAAATGATGTTTATTGTCACTATAAAGATTAACATTCACTATTTTCTCAACCAATATATTTATTATTTCATCAATATCAATTGAAATAACTATATGAATTAAAATTTATCGTAGTTTAAGAGATTTATACGAAATATTTTGTCAAAGTCACTTGCTAAAAATATTTTATCAAATTCACTAGGCTTGAATATAAGTCTCCATTTATCAAATACACACATTTATATTTTTCTCAAACGTGACTATATATACAATGGTGTTTATTGCAGCTATGAAGCTTTACATTCACTATTTCCTCAACCGTTATATTTATTATTTCATCAATATCAATTTAAATATTTATATGAAATATTTTGTCAGTCACTCGCATAAAACACTTAATCAAATTCACTATATGTCATTAAATTCAATGGGATTGAATATAAGTCTGATGCAGGAGCATCGCTCCAACCTAGCTATGCGCCAGCTAGCTAGCACATCAAGTGCATTCAATGGAGAGGAGAGAGGCGCCACCCTCTCATTTTTTTCAAAATTTGAAAATTGTATTAAATGATTGTAAGGCTAGTAGAGCCAAAAGTCATGCATGTACGCAGGCTTTAGATAAAGGTTTCCTTAAATAGTTGTAAGGCTGAGATCTAGATCCGATTCAGACTAGATAACCATTCAATGAAATTGAATGTAAATTAACGAGAGTTGGTGAGGATGGAGGGAAGCGCTCGAAGAGCCCCCTTTTGTAAAAAAAAACCTTTGTATATGTAGGTAGTTAGTCGATAGAGAGGTAAAGAAGAAAAAATAGAGAATAGGGAGAAGAGAGGAGAGTCGAGACTCTGTTGCAGTCCGAGCTCAAACACATTGTAATTAAACATTGATGTTAATACAAAGCAGTTTTTCCTGCATATATGTTTTCTATGTGTTTATGTGTCTTTTATGAATGTTGTGTGTTCATTCATGCTGTAGATGTATGTTAAGTTCCATCTGCAGGAGATAGATAGATTTTCCTATCTGTGGGTTCTTTGATTCTAGGTCTGGTTCTTTGAGACTTCATGCAAGAGGTTGCATGATAGAACATTGTGGGTTCTGTAAGCCAGTGCAACAAGTGCACTTCTGAATTCTGCGGAATTTCAGACAAAGACGTGTCAGGAGGGTGCACCAGAGGAAGTCTTAGACTCAGGAGGAAGCCTCAAGGTTGCTGAACACCTTGGAGGTGAAGACTGTGCAGAGAAAGGCACAGAGAAAACCAGAATCACTGAGGGTTCTATAGAAGCTCTGCCACGAGGGTATTGAGCGCGTGCATAGAGTGCCCAGGAGGAACTCTATTTCGAGTTCAAGGAAGACAGAACTACTGAAGGTTCTGGAGAGCTCTGCCAAGAGGGCATTAAGCGAGTGCATAGAGTGCACTAGGGAACTCTATTTTAAGTTCTAAGGAAAGGGAAGTGTCAAGGAGAAGGCACTTATAGGGTTACTGAACACCCTGCAGGCTCAACAAGGAGTGCTTGAGCATAAGTTTCCAGAGGGCTCTTATATCCCTTGAAGGAGAGAAAGGGACAGAGACAGTTTGAGGTCAGAGCCATAGATAAGCTTAGGACGGATAGCATAGTTGTGTGCAGAGGCTCTGCAAGGTGTGCATCGAGAAAAAGAATGCCAAGAGGGTGTGAAGCATTTCTTTGCAAGAAATACTTCGAATTGAGTTATCTGAAAAACTCAGCAGCATAAGGAGTGTGCGAATACGAACTTGTCTGAAGTTCTTAAGCTCAGAAGGAATAGCACAAGGAGTGTGCTCAGAGTGAACTTATCTCAGGTTCAGAAGCTCAAGAGGAATAGTTTCTTTGCGCACAGAGCAATAGTCGAGAGGAGCAGGAAGTCGAGGAACCCTCTGAGGTTTCACAATCAACAAAGCTTCGGAGGGACAACATCCTTATAATACAGGCAGGAACCGAGGATACAGACTTCACAGCAAAGAAGAAGGCCAAGGCCTTTTTGGAACAAGAAATCTTCCAAGGGGAAGGAAGAAGTGCAAGCTCAGGAGGGAGCATAGCTATCGTTAGATCAGGTAGAGGACGAGATCTGGACCGTTGAATCTATGTCCAGGCAGCAGCAGGAGAGCACGCAGGAGAAAGAGATCTGGGCCATCAGATCTGGGTGCACGGACCGATAGCCATCGTATCCAGGAGAAGGAGGTTTAACCCTCGTATATGCAAAAGTGAGGACTCACAAAATCCTGAAAGCATCGTGACCGTCCACAAGGAGGAAACGTGGCAAGTAGTCAAGGTTTCGGGAAAATACCGAAAGGATGTGGACCATCGATCCAGTTGGATCGTAGTCGTTGGTCCAAGAGGGACATGGACCGTTGATCTCTCAACAGAGATATTTCGACATTTCAACATTTCGGCTACCAGGAGATACAAAGGGCAAGAGTCGGGACTCTTGACCCACGAAATCCCGAAAGAACGTAAGCCGTCGGATTAGGGGAGGCTCACAACCATTGATCTCCCTTTGAAGTGGAATTTTGGCATTTCGGGGTTCGATATTTCGGCATTCCGGGACCTGGGAGTTCGAAGGGTCAAGAACTGTTGCAGCTAGAATCATGAAATCCTGAAATGCGAAAACCCAAAATCATTCGGAGGAATAGCACCGGGTCACAGGACAGGGTCACGTAGACAGGATCTAAGCGGGGAGCTTGTCACTCGCCAGTCCTTTTGGGGTTCAACATTTCAGAGTTTCGGGGTTAGGCATTTCAGAAATCCCGAGGACAAGGAGTCGGGGCACTTTGAGTTGGAAACCCCCGAAGTCGCAAAATGCGACGTATCTTTGGAGTGGGGCTGCGGTCATGTCCTAGAAGCTAACATATACAAAAATGTCCTATGATTGTGTTTGTAACGTACCTTGAAAAACGAATTATACAAACATATGATTGTGTTTGGAACGTACCTTGAAAAAACATATGATTACGTACCTTGAAAAACGAATTATACAAACATATGATTGTGTTTGGAACGTACCTTGAAAAAACATATGATTACGTACCTTGAAAAACGAATTATACAAACACAATCATTCAAATCTGGAGTTCCAACAATTAATTTTTAACCAGATTTCAATAAAAATTGATCAAAAATATATCCTTAAAATGTCCAAAAAAAAAAATCCAATTGAATGTTTACACTATGAGTAATTCAATATATAATTCAATTTTTATTTTTTTATTTGAATAAAAAATTACTAAAACAAACATCTCACTGTTTATACAATAATACTATTACTAGTTTGGTTTGAGTTTTAATCCTTCAACGCGAAAAGTTCTATGCTTATATAATAAGAACCACCCAATCCAAGTCACTTTCCCACAAGAAAGGGAGTTGTAGTTGGAGTTTCCTCTTTCATTGAAGTTTTTGATGCATTAACTATTCACTGAAACACGTGGATAATGGACGGAAATGTGATTTTTGGAGTGAATTTATTCTCTTGTAGGGGAAAATCGCTTGGCCTTCTTGTATTTTAATGTCCTTCATGAAGGAACATGCATCAACATGTTTTCCAGCGACTCTTTTGCAGCTTCTGACAGGATTTGCACAATTTTCGCCAGTCTTTCCACCCCTTCAATATAGATCGTCTGTCGTATTTTGAGAGTTGCCTGGTATTTTGTCGCAGGCCTTGCAATATGGAACACAGATAATTTCCTATAAATCCCAAGAATTGGATATGTGATAAAAGACGGACAAGTGCGAGAAAAAACAAGCATTTTTTAACAATATGTGCCCTCCTCGACTTCACCATATAAGCACCGGACAAGTGCAAGAAAAAACAAGCATTTTTTAAGAATATGTGTCTTTCTCGACTTCACTATATAAGCACTTTAGTGGTACAGTCATTTCAGTAATTAATAATAGGTACTCCTATTTTATAGAAATAATCACTTAAATCTAAGAATCCAACAATTTCTCGTGGGATTTCAGCCAAATATCCTTGGAAAAAATCTTCATCTCGTAGAATCTTTAACCTAATATTAATAATATCATGTGCAGAGATCTCTATGTCTGCAAATTGGGAGTGTTGATTGACCATCAATATTAGTAATTCTTAAAAGACAGGAGTGGCTAGCCACTGCAATATTATAAGGCAAGACTGGACACAGGATATTTATTAATTTTTATTCGAAAAAGAGACACTTATATGAAATAAGTCAAATTGTGCTGGGTACGGTTGTTCAATCTCAGGTCAGTCAATTTCAATTTGTGCTTGGTGCAGGTTGTAGTCTAAACGTTCTAAGTTTTGTTTTTTTTTTAGGATATTTTCTGTTTAATTTTGTCTAAAATTTGACTAGAATTGTTGGATATGTAGATTTGTATATTATGTTCAAGGGTTTTTGTTGAATTTATTTTTGGGTTTAGAAATAACATAAAATTAAGATTTATTGTGATTTAAGTAAGTGTAACTAAGGTTTAGAATTTTATTTATGTGTCTGAAATTCTTATTTATTATTATCATTTTGCTTTCTATTCCTAACAATAGCTTTTTGTTTCTAATTATTGTCCATGTCTTTCTTCTTTCTTATTTTACTTTTTGAACTTCTTTTCTTAATTCAACTTGGGCTAATTATTTTCCTAGCCTCTTTCTTTGTGTGATATTAGTTGTTTTAGTTTGTTATTTATTTTCTAGTTCCTCTTTTATTAATTAGCTAGTCTCTCTTTTACTAATTAACTAGTCTACTTCTTTTACCATTTGAACTTTTTTTCTAAATTTAATTTGGCAAAAAACTAAATGTATACCCACACATAATAAAAATACCCCAAAAAAATAATAAATATATGCCCTTTAATAAAAAAATCATTCATTATTATGCTAATCACATTAATCACCCTCATTAACTACCATATTTTAACATGAAAGAAAGTTAATAATTAAAACCTTATCCTAACAAATAATATTTAATACATATCAAATCATGTTCACATAAAGCATATATATGTAAAAGCTTATTAATTCGAGTGCTTTTGGATAAATGTGATTAAAAGTGCATTCAATAAGTGTACCAAGTAAATATAATATATTTTAATTCGTTAACCTAAATACCAATTATAACCCAAAAAACAAATTAAAACAAACAAGGTTTGAAAGTTAATTAAATATATTTTGAATGGGAAATTTAATTAAAAATTTGTATTTAATGCCTTAAAAAAATACCTTTGCATATTTATGAATTTTGAATAAGATAAATTTCGCTATTATTTCAGCTTAAATTATTAGTTACAATAATAACGTGCTGACTAGCATCCCATTTATTTAGTCATTTATCTATTTATTACATCAGCAATGCACAGGGCATAGCAGATAAGATAATACTAATGTAATAAATTAACTGTAGTCGTCGCTCGACCTTATAGCGATTATGGTGAGCCCATCAAACCGAAAGAGAAACAAATTTCTTCTTGACAAACTCCATCACTTTAGAAGGATCAGGTAGTGTCGATTTCACCACATCATTGGTAAGCAAATCTTGAATCCGTTTTTTCAGACAAGGGGTTTTGTCACCGCTGTCTCCGCCTCCCACCAGCGCTTGGACGGATGCAGACAACGCCACAGACGGAGCGAAGAACGCATCCATATATTTCAGATTTCTCCCATCGTACAGACATCCCTTACTCTTCAGCTCTTCAACTCCACGCTCCAAGATCATACCCATCTCACCAAAACCCTCCTGCACCTTCTTGATCAGGTCGTCCTGGCTACTAACAGTGGACATCTCATCTCTCAATTTCTTCGACTGCAAGAACAAACCATTACATCAATAATCACAAGAAAATATTATTTCGAATCGAGTGCAAGGTGTGCATGGTGTCCGGGCAAGGAGTGCGTGGTCAATTCTATTTCGAATCGAAACCTTTGAAGAGATAGAGAAATTCATATGTATGCAAGGAGTGCATCGACGTCCGTAAGGAGTGCGTGACATAGTTTTTATACTCGAAATCTCATGAAGCAGAGCAACGGAAATCTTCAAGGGAAGAAGTCCCTTAAGTCTTCAATGAAAGTCAGTGAATGAGAGATTCGTTCTCGGAGGGAGGCGAACGATTCCATACCATCAGATCTGGTAAAGTTGCGAGGAGGATAGTCGTGAAGTGTTTCGGTACTTAGGAGTTCGGCAAGTTTGAGGACTTGACGAAAGCAGAGTCGCGAAGTTTGAAGTCGCGATTCAATCCTAACCATTGATTACGGAAGAGTACGTGGAAACGGATTAAGGAGTTCAGGAATCGGGATATCAGAGATTTGTGGGCAGAAGGCTTGGAGTTTCGCGAAGTTGCAAAGTCCGAACCCTAGTGGGGCCGGTGGATCTGAGGAGACATGTGACGGAAGTTCAGAACCTCAGAGAAGAGTGTTTCGGGGAGAGTTGAAGGAAGGATTTGGGATATCCCCGAAGTCTGAACCGCGAAGAGGTAAACCCACGGTCATAGTTGTGGTCACGTGCGAAAGAAATTGGTGTGTGTGGGTAGAGTAAATTCGGGTGTTCG
>SNQJ01S0067559.1:10165-20874 GCA_010110895.2 Picea sitchensis | reverse complement strand
AAAAAATAAAAGTCTGTTACATATTCTTGGAAATTTCAATGCGTTTGTCATATAGGCTGGAATTGGGGCTCATGCGGACCATAAGAGAAATATGTACAAGAAATAGGACTATAGAAATAACAAGTGGGCGACAGTAGAGTGCAATACCTGAAAAAAAATTAAAATTGAAAGGTATCAGTCTTTGGCTAGACATTTCTATTTAAAAAAGTGGAATAACTAGGTTGATAAACAAAACAAGATGCGATTAGTAGACTTACATTGATGGTACATATGACCCCTTTTGCTATTTTCTTGCGGATTCCTTTTCATTGATATCGTTGACAGCTGCTGGAATCGTGGAAACTACCTGTTTCCTTTCTTTGGTGGCATGCTTCAATTCCCTTTCGAGCCATTCTTCAATGTAGTTTCTCATTGGGGCGACGTTGATCTCATTCTGGATTTTTATGTTGAAAATTTTGTTTTCTAATTCCCCGAGGTCGATAGAAAGATTACCTAGATCCTGATCAATTTCCTCATTCTGTACTAAATATTCAACTAGCCATTCATCGACGTGATCTTGACCATATTCAAGGATGCTGTAAAACTTTTCTAAAGACAACGCCTTAAACATATGAACCTGTTTATCAAATTCTTTTCTAGTTAAGGGCAAGGAGTTGATGATTAAGTTGGGGTCTTGGAAGTCGTTGGTCCGTCCGACTAAATTTATTATGGACAACTGTAATGTCCCTTTCCAAATAGGAGCTCTAGAGAGGAGGCTTAATGGTTTAAATCGCCCTGTTAGACTATAGCCAGGGCCAAAGAGGGGTAAACAGGGTTACTAGAGGTCACTCTAGTCACAGGTGTTATATTCGGAAAGTGACATTGAGCTAAAAAGGGTTAAAATCACTTTTAAGTCATTATGAGCTAAAAATAGAAGTCAACAGTGAATTAGGGTTTTAGTAGTGATTTAGGGTTTTGGAAGTCAACAGTGAATTAGGGTTTTAGCATGATTTAGGGTTTTTGAAAGCTATAAGGGAAGGGTCAACAACCCAATTCATCATTATGCAGATTATGACTTGTCATTGAGGAGAAGAGGCACATCTCAAGAGAGATAGTCCAGTGTATTCCAGGAGAGATAGTTCAGTGTTGAAAGACACACCCTAGTCACCGGAAAGATCATCCAGGTCTTCCATCATTCTTCATTGATTCCGCAATGATCCCATATTCTGGGTATTACCTTTTAGTTGCTTATTTGTATTTCGGCTAAGATCCTTTGTCGACTGATATAGTCGAGTATTGTCGGTTTATTCAACCGCATTTGGCCATTTTGTAATCCACAAAGATATCATAATACAAACTTTGTAGTCCTTTGTCGTGTTTATTATTTGTATGATCATTTATATGCTATAAACCTTTGATCCTAAACACACATTAGCATCATTTCCTAGACTAGCCAAGTCAAGAACATTATAGTGGTATCAGAGATTTAGTCTTGCCAACCTATGACTAAAGACAATGAGTGCAGCAGAAGACCCAGAGGTTCGTGAACATGTAGGTGACAAATATGTCACTTACAACAGGCATCAGGAAAGAAGGCATAGGCCTGATTTCCCCCCTTTTCCTCCTATCTCAGAGGAAGAGGAAGAGGCACACAGAGAAGCAAAGAGAAGGACAGAGTGTGAGGCTGAGCGCGAGGTTGAGAGGATGCTAGGAGACAAATATGAGCGACCAGAGGGAAATGGCAAGGCCCCCATAGATTTAGAGGCAACTTTCATGCATGTTATCAACGATATGTTAGCTAGTCAGTGGACCATGTCTTAGTCCTTGGCACAAGTGGTTGATAGATTGGCTAGAGTGGGCACCCAAGATACACAAGTCCCGCATGAAGCATAGGGGAACTTGGGAGTAGGCAGTAGACCCCAGTCACCCTCTCGCACATACACCTCTGCGAGTAGGATTCCCAAACCCTTGTTTCCTAGTTTCCAGAGGGCACCCCCATTAGTAGCACCGCCACTGATAGCACAGAGGCCACCCACTCATGTCGACAACATTGCAGAGTATAGGAGGGAGTACGCAACATTAGTTCGTGACTTCCATCAGGACATGACTTTAGTCGAGTATTGTGGACTTAGACTCAGGAACCGCCCCAGAGAGCCGCAGAGGGGAGGACCACAACAATAGTAGGGGCATAACCTCAATTTCATCTGAAAAAGTTGGGAAACTCACCATCCCTTCTTTTGACGGATCGTCCAAATACACTGTCAGAGCTTGGGTACAAAAGCTAGACACATATTACAATCTCAACCATATGACCGAGACAAAGGCCATCAGTTTCGCGACCTTACACTTGGAGGGTGAGGCACATGAGTGGTGGTATCATGTACTGGTGACATTGGGTCACAGTCACATCACCTCCTATAGGGAGTTTACAGATAGGTTCACGGACATGTTTGACTGGAAGGATCCCAAGATACACTTCAGGGATCTAGTCCAGTTGAGACAAACCGGCACAACATAAGCGTTCATCACAGAGTGTCAACGGGTAGCCGTGGCAGTGACAGATATATCAGATCCCAGACTAATCATGTTATTCACAGAAGGACTCACAGAGCCTTTGAGAGGATGGCTGAAGGCATATAAGCCTCCCACTTTGCAGGATTCCATCATTTTCACTCGAGATCTGGCAGACTCAGTGCCAAAGACTAAAAATTTCTCCAAACCATTTGTGCCCCAGAGGGATAGAGACAGGAAGCCATTCTAGAGAAAATGGAAGGGCAAGGAGAAGTTGGATGATGAGACTAGGCGAGAGATTATGAGGTAGAAGCTTTGCTTCAGCTGCAAAGATCCTTGGGTCCCAGGCAATAGGTGAATAGACAAGGGAGAGATTCATTATATTGAGGTAGCAGCAGACAGCCTGGACAGTGAGGAGGAGGAGAAGGATAGTGGATCCACTAGTTCAGAGGAGGACTCAGCACCAGCAGAGGAGCAACCTCCCCATAGACCACCGACACCAGTAGGAGCCCATCCTCCAGTAGTCCCAAAACTGCCATAACAGGCTAACAGGAGGAAACTAGCAAAGGGAGGTGTCATAGCGACCCTTTTTGGTGTTCCTAGGTATGATACCCTCTGTATCAGAGGGATTATTTAGGGGAAATGGGAAATTGCCCTGATAGATGGTGGGGCCACCCACAACTTCATCGATGCTTCACTAGTATCGAGACGGGCACATCGGACAGAGGAGTTTGATGGGTTTGATGTTGTAGTAGAAGATGGCCACACAGTGGAGTGTCTAGATAGAGTTCCAAACTTAGAGATGAAATTAGGTAACTACACAATGAGAGACACATTTTATGTGGTTGACCTATCGGACACATATGTGGTGTTAGGAGTTTAGTGGATGATTACCTTGGGAAAAATCACTACCAACTACCAAACCTTGGAAATGGGTTTTAGAGATCAGGATGGGAAGAAGGTTGTTCTAAGAAGTATGTCGACAGGAGCACCCAGGACAGTTTCATCCAAGAGGATGGAGAGGATATTTAGACATGGGGAGGTAGCATATGTCGCAGAATGATTGATCACTACTTAGAAGGATTCAGAAGGTCGACAACAATACCATACATAGATCAAGAATTTATTGGGACGACATCAACAGGTCTTTGAGGCAAGTCCACCAGGGAGACCACCTGACAGGGGGTTTTAGCACACCATTGAGTTGGAGGAGGGGGACAAAACTATGATCACCCCCCCCCTATCATCATCCTAGGAGGTTCAAAGATGATATAGAGAAGGCAATAAAGGAATTGTTGGCGATGGCACACATCAGACCGAGCAACAACCCATTTTCTTCTTCAGTTTTCTTAGTTCTGAAGAAGGATGGCACCATGAGGATGTGCATTGATTACCGAGCCTTGAACAAGAAAACCATCAAGAACCGGTACCCTATCCCACACATTGACGAGTTGATGGATCAACTGCATGGGGCAGTTTTCTTCTCAAAAAATGATCTACACTCTGGATATCATCAGATCAGCATCCGAGAGAAGGACATAAAGAAGATGACATTTCGATGTCATTTTGGACACTTTTAGTTCCTGGTTATGCCATTTGGGCTAACCAATGCACCCGCTACATTCTAGTCTTGCATGAACCATATATTCAAGAATCAGTTAAGGAAATCAATCTCGGTTTTCTTCGACGACATATTGATCTATAGTCAGTCATGGCAAGAACATATGAGGCACCTGGATGAGGTATTGAGCATCATGGAGGCACAGTCATTATATGCCAAAGAGTCCAAGTGCGAGTTTGGTATGACATAGCTGCTTTAATTAGGCCACATCATCAGTGCACAGGGGGTACAAGTGCACCAAGAGAAGATCAGATCCATTCTGTATTGGCCGGTGCCCAAGAACATGAAAGAATTGATGATCTTCTTTAGGCTGTGCAACTATTACAGGTGGTTCATCCGGGGTTTTTCTCATCTTGGAGCATCGTTGACAGATCTTACCAAGCATGGGGCCTTCATATGGACCGAGAAATCACAAGAATCCTTTGATCACATGAAGTAAGTCATGGGCACTTATCCAGTGTTGGCACTACCAGCCTTCACCTTTCCATTTGTACTAGAGTGTGACACATCCGATGAAGGGATCAGTGTAGTTTTGATGTAGGGAGGACACCCCATTGTATTCGAGATCCGGAAGCTTAGTCAACCTGAGAGGTTGTACTCCATTTATGACAAGGAAATGTTGGAAATCATGCATGCCTTGACCAAGTTCAGACAATATTTGGTGGGCAGCAAATTTGTGGTCAAGACCGATCACAACAATTTGAAGTATTTCCTTGAGCAAAAGGACATCAGTGAGTGCCAACAGAAATGGGTGACAAAGGTACTTTCATTCGACTTTGACATAGAGTATGTCAAGGGGAAGAAGAAAATTGTGGCCGATGCACTATCGAGGAGACCTACCACATGTTCTTTGATGGAGATTTCAGCAGATTGGAAATCCCACTTGTTAGTGGAATATTCCAAGACCAAGTTCGCTCGTGAGGTGATGGATGGGAAGATACAGGATGACCAGTATAGGGTCATTGACGATGTCATATTTTACAAGGATAGAGTCTACTTGGTGCCAGATTCAAGGATTAAGAAGAAGATCCTCACCACAATTCATGATTCACCTCTAGCAGGCCATCATAGGTTTTTCAAAACCTATAGACAGATCAGAGAGAGGTTCTCATGGAAGGACCTCAAAAAATACATTATGAGACACGTTAGTGAGTGTGTGAATTACCAATAGAACAATTCATAGCATGCTCTTCCAACAGGGCTACTTAAGCCACTCCCCATTCCAGAGCATAAATGGGAGAGTATATCTATGGACCTCATCACAAGTCTACCCAAGGTCTAGGGTAAGGACTGTATCTATGTAGTGGTCGACAGATTGACAAAGTTTTCTCACTTCTACGCCATACCGATAGAGTACAACGTAGTTCAGGTAGCCGAGATTTTCTTTAGGGAGGTCTTTAGACTTCATGGGTTGTCGAACAACATCGTTGGTGACGGGGACAGTCGGTTCATAGGGACATTTTGGAGAGAGTTGTTTCAGTTGGTGGGGATAGAGTTGACACCTAGCACCAGCTTTCACCCTTAGACAGATGGGCAGACCGATATTGTCAACAAGTGGGTTGAAGGGTATTTGAGGAACTATGTAGGAGGACAACAGAGAACGTGGGTAAAGTGGTTACATTTAGGAGAACATTGCTACAACACCACCTTCCACATGTCCATTGGTATGACACCCTTCCGAGCATTGTACGGATATGATGCTCCCACTTTGGTAGACTTGGTATTTGGGGAGAGCAGAGCTCCCAAGGCCAACGATTAGATCATAGAGAGTCTAGAGATTCTCAAGTTGTTGAAAGAGAACCTGTAGACGACACAAAATTGATAGAAGATAAGTGCGGACAGGCACATGATAGATCGTATCTTTGAGGTTGGAGATTTGGTTTTCTTGAGACTCCAACCCTACAAACAATCATCTCTAAAGAAGAGTGGGGTTGAGAAGCTCAAGCCCAAATTTTATGGTCATTATAGGATCATGCGCCGAGTAGGCGAGGTTGCTTACGAGCTAGATCTTCCAGAGGGGAGAAAGATTCATAACGTGTTCCACATGTCTTGCCTCAAAAAAGTAGTGGGACAATTCATTAGCACATCAGAGGAGCTTCCCCCGTTGGATGAGGAGGGACGGTTGGAGTTAGCTCCGAAGGAGGTTTTTGAGTTTCGGGAGCGGAAACTGAGGAGCAGGGTCATTAGAGAGTGCTTGATCAGATGGAGAGGGCTTCCAGTAGAGTACACTACTTGGGAGAGCAAACAGGTGTTGCAGCACCCTGGATTGGTATTGCTTGAGGATAAGCAATTTCGGGAAGGGAGGATTGTAATGTCCCTTTCCAAATAGGAGCTCCATAGAGGAGGCTTAATGGTATAAACCGCATCGTTAGACTATATCCAGGGCCAAAGAGGGGTAAATAGGGCTATATTCATGAAAGTGACATTGATCTAAAAAGGGTTAAAAACGTTTTTAAGTCATTATGAGCTAAAAATAGAAGTCAACAATGAATTAGGGTTTCAATAGTGATTTAGGGTTTTGGAAGTCAACAGTGAATTAGGGTTTCAACATGATTTAGGGTTATGGAAAGCTATAAAGGAAGGGTCAGTGACCTAATTTAGCATTATGCATATTATGAGTTGTCATTCAGGAGAAGAGGTGCATCTCAGGAGAGACAGTTCATTGTATTCTAGGAGGAAGACACCAGTTGGTTGATTTCAGTGTTGAAAGACACACCCTAGTCACCGGGAAGATCATCCATGTCTTCCATCATTCTTCATTGATTTCGTAGTGCTCCCATATTTTGGGTATTATATTTTAGTTTCTTATTTGTATTCTAGCTAAGATCCTTTGTCCGTTGATCTAGTCGAGTATTGTCAGTTTATTTATCCGCATTCGACCATTTTGTAATCCATAGAGATATCATAATACAAACTTTGCAGTCCTTTGTCGCATTTATTATTTGTATGATCATTTATATGTTGTAAACCTTTGATCCTAAACACACATTAGCATCGTTTCCTAGACTAGACAAGTCAAGAACATTACAACAACCTTGTGAATAATTTTTCTTTCCTTGATATGGCTTGTTCACATGACTGAACAATGAGATGTAGGTTCTTCACTTTTTCTTTCCAACATGCATTTAATTGACCGATCTGGTTTTTGGATGGAAGATCTTGGTGTATTATTCTTTTTTCTATCATGTTTTTGACAATGGTGCAAAATGGAAGGACCGTGTTTAAATATAAATGTTCTTCATCTTTTAACTCCGCCTGCAAATGTTTGAGCAAACTATGTGCCCTGGTTCCAAGGGAAGTCATGTTTTGTGATGTTTTCCATGCCTCGTAACCAGTTCCATTCTTTTATTGATATTATTCTCCACATATCCTCTACAGGATGCAAGGAGACTGGAGCATCCTTTTAACTTGGTTGCAGAGGTGGTAGACATGGCTATTTCCAAAGGATTGGCAAGAAATGGCATAGGGATCAAAGCCTCTTCCAATTCCTTGACTCGGTCCTTCAGTCTAGCATTCTCATCCTCGATGCCTCCAATGGAATCATGAACTGCATATCCACTCTCTATGTGAAGTTGACATATTTGGGACAATCACATGTTCTCAAGGTTAACCTCTGAACTATATTTTCCTTTCTTATTTTTTTATTTTTTTTCAATAATCAATTTTTTGGACTGGTTGTCAAAAACAGTGCTCTGGAACACGAAGAATTCATCATCGTTAAAATTTTCGGTATCGAATATTTCCATTGGATGACTATGCTAGATGGCGTCTCTGGGATGATCAAGGTAGCAGAACACGCTATCCATATTAGGCTCAAGTTCCATGTTCTCACTCTGAATTTCGGGCTCTTTCGCCTGTCCCACATTTTTGTTTCTCTTCTTGTCTACTGGAATCTTGTGAGAACTATCAATTTTAGAGTGAGGAGGGTCATTATCTCCTCCTCCATTTGAATAACTTTGAGTTTCTTTGTTATTGCGGTGGGTCATTGGAGCGATGCTCCGGGATGTTGTAATTTTTCGAGTGCTATTCACCGATTGAAGACTCTTGTCACTGAGGCCTTTCCCCTGTTTCCTATACAATTTAGTGTTGATTTGCAATGTGTCCAGGTCATCGACATCAAAAGTAGGAGTGTTGCCACCAGTGTCTTTGTTTTCGGACAGGTGCTTTTTGAAAAAACAATCGTGAAGCCAAGTGTTTGTAAGTGTTGTCAAAAAATTTTATTAGGGTTGAACCCTCTTAGGATTTCAACATACCTCAGGTTAAAGTTTCTATAATGCACTACGAATTCGTTAATTTTGTTGACGTTTTTCAACATGAAGTCCATGACTTTCCAAGGCAGAGGAATGAACTATTTTTTTCTCTTCTCTTGGAATAGATGCAACTAGTAGTTGTATTTTCATGCTACTTATGCAACAAACATTCTGTCCATAATGTGACATGGAAGGAGAGAAGGATTTTCCCTGGAGTCAAAAATCCTTATCACAGTGTAATTATCCAAATGCTCAAGTGTCCCCTTCCTTTCCAAAAAATTGGTTTCCTGTTCAGATATGTGGGGATCATCTTCTCCTAACAACAAAACTTTGAAAACATACACGAAGCCATTAAAAACCTCATAAAAACAGTGGGAAGACTTGTGCTTCCACAAGGTTGGGTACCAGAATGTTACTGGTTTGAATTTCCAGTTGACATTCTTGGACAGAGACAGTTCTGCAAACTGGCAGCAATGTGTTATCGCAAAAACTAGGTAGGATGACATATAAAAAAAAAATTCCCTTTTGAAGCATGACAATTGGGAATAGATTTCATGGGAAATTAGCTTGCCCCAATAAAAAATAGCTTGTTCCTTGACTATGAAATACAAAATATAAAGAGCCAACCTGGAAATAGTTGTTGTGGACTCCTGTCCTGTTATTCTTGTAAACAACTAGGAAATTTCACAGAATGGATTTCTAAATGAACTAACCTACAATCTTGTGATATATTTATGAACTAAAATTAGGTATTCCAATAAATGGGGCAAGGGGTGCAACCCATTATTATGATTTTCTAGGAACTGTTTGCAATCTTCTCCTCTGAACGTCAATGTTGGCTCTGACAATCTTAACATTTGGTGGAAGACCTGAGGTGACAAAGAATCAAAAGAGAGGTCCCACAGTAGAATAATTATTTTTTCCAAAACAAATTTATCAGCACATCAAGAGACCAACTTCTTACAATCAAAAAATTCAGGGACACGACCTGCACGAGCAATCCCAGAGGTCCAAATTACTTCATTTGTGGTAGAAGAGGTTGAGTAATAATAATATGCCTTGGACCACTAGAAATTCTGGTCCTCGTGCCCGAAGATGTTCATTGTATCTCCATAGAACTGTTGTCGAGTTCATGCCATAGGTTTATGAGAACGTTGGTTTTCTCCAGACGATGGTTGAAATGAACAGTTAGATTTGATAATGTAACTCTCCACAAAATCTTGGTTAAATTCTTATGAATGGTAAATCTCCTCAAGCCTTTCATTGATTAATGACAATATGTATGGGTGTTGCATGATGAAATGTTATCAGTAAAGATTACTTATTGCATATTTAGAAGTGTGAAGGTGGCAGGTATGATGAAGAGAAATTAAGGATTGGAGGTTTCATGAACGTGCCAAGCCGACGACGTGCGAACGACATTTCATGATTTTGAAATCAACAATCGGAAGGGATAATATAACCGCCCACAAATCTTGGTTTAATGTGTATTAATAGGAGATATCCTTGAGCCTTTCACCCATCAATGGCAATCTATATGGTTCCTGCACGATGAGTTGTTAGAATTAAATTTCAGTAATTGCATATTTAGAAATTATATATATATATTAAAAAAAAAATTATTATAGAAAAGTGTGAAATTCACAGAGACGGGGGAGAGCAAGGAACGAATGGCAAGGTCTGAAAAATGGTCGGACGGGATTCAAAATAGGGTTACGGGGGATACTCACGAGAGGCGAGTGTTCCACGGTCAAATTTTATGTATCAGAATTGTTTACTGCAAAACGTGTAAAACAGAAGAGAGCATGATGGGGCATGAAGTGGCTAAGTATGATGACGGGAAATGGTTGATCAGACTCGTTTTCGGAATCGAAGATTGGAGATTTTGTGAACAGACCAACCCGACGACGTGCAACTAATATTCCATGATGTTTGAAATTAACACTCGAAAGGGATAATATAACCATCCAAAAAATTTTGTTTTATGCGTATTAATGGGAGATTTCCTCAAATCATGGTGTAGCATTAATTCTTGCTAATTGCATACCTAGAAATAAGATCTTATATATAATTGGCACTTGCTAATTGTAAAAGGGTGCGGGCACGGGAAACAATGATTAGGAATTGGATATTTCTTGAACCCGCCAACCCGACGATCCGCGGAAGAAATTCGAAGAAATGGAGAAGTATGGAAAGTGGACGGGCGTGCTTCAAAATGGGGTGACAATAGTTCCACATGAGACGTGAGGACCCAACGGTCAAATTGTATGTCTCAGAATTTTTCAGTGAAAAATGTACTATACATATAAACATTTTTTTATTATAGACAAGTGCCAAGGTCGAGGAGA
>SNQJ01S0067559.1:0-10155 GCA_010110895.2 Picea sitchensis | reverse complement strand
CCCAATTCAGACAAAGGGGAAGTGGTTGGTCGAAACGTGTGAATCCGCCAACCCGCGCAACAAGGTATATTTGAAAAAAAATGATTAAGTAACCAGAAAGAGAAACTACAGTGGATAAAAGAGTGGAAAAATAGAAAGGTGGAGGGAAATTTTCCTAAGCTCAAATTGGTTTCAAACAAGCCACATTATTGCAAAACGATCATTTTCTAGTAATTGTCAGCAAATGCTTTGTTGAAGATTGGATTTTATTGCAACTTGTGGGTGTAAGTGTGTTCTTGATACATTCTTCCATGAATGTAACATATTAACTTAGGTATTAAACTTCTTGCATTATGAGTTGTTAGCATTAAAGCTTAATAATTGCATGTCTAGAAACAAGAATGACCATTTTGCTGCAAGATTGTGATTTGGTATTGCTATGTTCTATCTGCATTGCGAATAGAATTAAATGTTGGTTTGAAACTGTGTGTAATCCATTTTTTGTTTTAATAAAATCTTGGTGGATCGACACAATACATTGTCATATAATTGTTAGATGCTCCATCTTAGAACAAATTACCTAAGAAAATACAATATTGAAGAACTATGAGACTACCAAACCATGCCAACGAGAAGAGGCGTTAAATCCAGAAAAGAAGTAGCAACGAAGACTCCATGTAATTTTTTTTTAATAGCAAATCCATTTAAAAAAAAAAAAAACATCGAGTACTATACATTTATCCTTAGAAATTGGACCCAGTTCTTTGGGCTAAAATATTGAATGTTCCTGCCACAAACACAGGCACAGGATACGCAACATGCAGGAGCCATCGAGATGCTCTTCAACATGCATACAAAACTGATTACCATGCCTTTTTTTTAGGAAATCCTTGCAGTTTTCTCCTCAATGGATCATCCTGTGGTAAAATTGATAGTTATCACAGATTCCTGTGAGGAAGAAGATGAAAAACGTTGTAGGGAAAATGGAATAGCCCTTAACTAAAAGTTAGGACACACTAAGAAACTGCCTCTCCACATTCAAAAAACTTCAGGGACACAGGTTGCACGTGCAATTTCAGAGGAACAAATTTGTCCATTCTGGGTGGAAGGAGATGACTAGTAGAAATATGCCTTGCACCAGTGGGAGTTCTGGTCCTCATTCCCAAAGATGTTAATTGTATATCCAGAGAACAGGACAATAGTCCCGCAATTGAATATTGTTTTGGCTTGAAATATATCTCTGGGAAAATCAACATATCATTTCCTTATAGTGAAAGTATTTCACCTAGAACAGACTAATTTGGACCTCTGGAATTCCTACTTTTGAGGTGAAAAGTAGCTATTGTGTTCAACATCAGTTTGTTTTCTGAAACTCCTTCTTTTGGTGTTTTCGGGACCACCATCACTAAGCCAGGAAGTTCCACCCATTATGGTTGATTTCAATTTGGGCATATGAGTGGGAACAATCTTTGCATTGCCATCATCCATTGTTGTATCATCGTCCATCATATCATCTTCTTCCAAATCGGAATCGATGGCATCAACCTCTATGCCAGCCATCAATGCAAGTGGGCATGTTCTTTGAGCAAGAATGGTTGCCTTTGGAATTATTTGGCTTGAAATATATCTCTCGGTGTACCAAGGGACCATCTCCTTTTTTTCTCCTACGCGAAGGGAGATGAGTAGTACGAATATGCCCTGGAATACTGGAACCTCTAGCCATCATGCCCATATGTGTTTACTATGTCTCGACAAAACTGCTGCCACAAGTTAACAAGAATTTCCATTTGCTCTAGATGATGTTAGAAATGAAAATTGGGGAGGGATAATATAACCCTCCGCAAATCCTGGTTTAATGTGTATAAATGGAAGATCTCCTTGAGCCTTTCGTTGATGAATGACAATCTCCGGGGTTTGTGCGTAATGAGTTGTTACCATTAAATATCACTAATTTCATATTTAGAAAAAAGTGTGAAGGTGGCGGTGACGGAGAAGAGAGATTAAGAATTAGATATTTCTTAAAGGCACCAACCGACCAACGCATGAAAGATATTGCATCATGTTTGAAATGAATACTTGGAAAGGATAACAATCTTCTCTGCAAATATTGGTTTAATTCGTAGTAATGACAAATCTTCTCCAACCTTCCGGACATTAATGACAATATTAATGGTTCCTACAGGATGAACTACTAGCATTAAAGCTTAATAATTGCATTATCTAGAAATAAGTACAAAGGTAGTGGTGATGGCAAAGAGAGACCAAGCATTGTACATTTCATCCACCCTCCAACTCGCGAAACAAATTTCAAGAAATTCCCAAGTATGGAAAGCGGTTGGGCGGGTTACAAAAAAAAGGGTCAGAAAATATACCCAGGAGATGTGAGGGGCCGATGGTTATATTGCATCTCAGTGACATATTTTGGTCGTCAATTTGTATATTGCAGAATTTTGGGTCCTGTTTGTGCATAGGGGAATAGTGGAAGCGTAATGTCGAAAGGGTAATTTGTATATTGCAGAACTTTGGGTGATGTGTATAAAAGCATGAGACATTTAGAGAAAGGACCAAGTAAAAAGAAAGAGAAATAATACGAGATGAAGGGGAATTTGTTTGCTAATTTATAAATCGTGGAAGTCCAAGTGCTATTTGTAGGTGACAGAACAATGGAAACACAATGTTGAACCTGCCTATGCGGGAACCCACGATTCAAAAAGTTTGTTCAATATGAAACGAGGATTTTTTCAGTCGGGATGGTGATATAAAGGTAAAAATGGAAATATGAAGACGTGAATCCTCCAAATCCCGCACCTAGAAATTTTCCGAAAAACGAGTAAGTAAAGAAAGGGAAAGTAGAGGGAAAAAGAGAAAGCGGATGGCAATTTTTAGAAGTGGGAATTGTTGTAAGAAAGAACCATTGATGGTATTAACAGTAACTATGGAGTGCATTAAACATGTTAATAGGTTCTTCAATCAAGGAATAGATACAACGAGCGATGTTTATAGTTTCCAGGATTCGTTTGTATAAGAGAAGCATCAAAAAGTTACAAGAAAATCAATTTTTGGATGTTTAAGTAAAGTTTGTGTACTATTAGCTTCACCACAAGTATAAAAATGACGAGTTTGAATTTTAGTGTCCTCTCATTCATATGATTGTTCCATTAGACTTCGCATAGTATATATTCCTTTATTTCAATTTGTTTGCTAATTTGTAGATCACATAATTATGGGTGTTGTTTGGAGGCGGCGGAACAATGGAAACGTAATATTGAACCCGCCTATGCGTTAAACTGCCTATTCGAAAAACTGCGAGCCAAAATGTTTATACAATATGAAACAGTGAAGCAGTCGGTCGGGCTAGTGATATAAAAGTAAGTGAAATCTGAAGGCGTGAATCTGCCAACTTTCACACCTAGAAATTTTTTGAAAAACGAGTAATACGTACTAAATATGTACTTCTATAAAATATGGAAATGAGATTTTATAGAGCATGTATAGATCTCGCATTCCATTCTTAGCCACTTTTTGGATCGCGGGTTCTCGGGCTGGCGAGCTCAAAATTGGGCCTCTATTTTTCAGTGCCCTACAAATAGCACCCACAATTTTGCGGTATGCAAATTGACAAGTGGACTTGTGGGTTGGTTGGCTCAACATTGCACTTATATTGTTCTTTGTCCTCCAAAAAACACTCGGAGTTCCACGATATGAAAATTGACAGACAGACTCCAGGGTTGTCAGGCTCAAGATTGTTATTCTTTACGGATGGTGATCCCTATCAACTATCTAACATTATCTAAAAACATTATTTTCAATACTAAATTATTAATATTAAATATTGATATTGTACAATTTAATTAGACAAAAATGTTTGTACAATATGAAATGGGGAAGTGGTCAGTCGGGCTAGTGATATAAAGTAAGAGAAATATGAAGACTTGAATCCACCAACTTCTGCACCTAGAAATTTTCTGAAAAACAAACAATACATACTAAATATGTACTTTTATAAAGTATGGACATGAGATTTTATAGAGCATGTATGGATCCCGCATTCCATACTTAGCCACTTTTTGGATCGCGGGTTCTTGGGGTGGCGGGCTCAAAATTGGGCCTCTATTTTTCTGTGTCTTACAAATAGCACCCAGAATTCCACGATATACAAATTGATAGGCGGACTTGCAGGCTGGTTGCCTCAAAATTGCACCTCTATTGTTCTGTGTCCTCCAAACAACACTAAGAGTTTTGCGATATACAAATTGACAGACAGACTCCAAGGCTAGTGGGCTCAATATTGCGATTGTTTACAGATGGTGATCCCTATCAACTATCTAACATTATCTAAAAACATTATTTTCAATACTAAATTATTAATATTAAATATTGATATTGTACAATTTAATTACATAAAATTATTAAAGGATGTTAAATATCTTATTTAAAATAAAAACCCGTGTATTCAAAAACCCGCGATCCAAAAACTTTGTACAATATGAAACGGGGAAGTAGTTGGTTAGGCTGGTGATATAAAAGTAAGTTGAAATCTGAACACGTGTATCCGCCAACTTTCGCACCTAGAAATTTTGCAAGAAACAAGTAATACATACTAAATATGTACTTTTATAAAGTATGGACATGATATTTTATAGAGCATGTATGAATCCCTCATTCCATACTCAGCCACTTTTTGGATCACAGGTTCACGAGCTGACGGTCTCAAAAATGGGCCTCTATTGTTCTGTGTTCTACAAATAGCACCCAGACTTCCGCTATATACAAATTGACAGGCGGACTTGCGGGTTGGTTGGCTCAACATTGCACTTCTATTGTTCCATGTCCTCCAAACAACACTCGGAGTTCCGTGATATACAAATTGACAGACAGACTCCAGGACTAGCGGGCTCAAGATTGCGATTGTTTATGGATGGTCATCCCTATCAACTATCTAACATTATCTGAAAATGTTATTTTCAAATACTAAATTATTAATATTAAATATTGATATTGTACAATTTAATTACATAAAATTATTAAAGGATGTTAAATCTCTTATTTAAAAAAATATGAAGGAAACAAAACAAATCTTTTTAAAATTCTATCACTGCAAGCATAACAACAACCAATTTGAATTTTAAGGGCCTCTTGTTGATACGATAACACAATTGGACTTCGCACAATATATATTCATTTATTTCAAATTTTTCCAGGATATTAATTTTACCAAGTTCATCGATCAAGGAAAAGTGATAAAACAAGACACATACTACATTTGTGTCACAACACCACACAAATTGACAGGCGGACTTGTGGGCTAGATGGATAAAAAATTGCAATTCTATTGTTCTGTGTCCTCCAAACAACACTCGGAGTTCCACGATATACAAATTGGCAGACGAAGCATACAACCAAGAACCAAATAAACTCCAAATAGTCTGCAAGCAAGATCCCACAAGGTTCCATAGAGCAACATGCATTGACCTTTGCATCACACAATTTGATATACAAATAAAACACGTCGCGGCATTGGTTTTCTCTTACATATGATATATGTTCCAACGAGAAAATAACTAGGGCCATGTGATATCTGGGGTTTGCTGCCATGCTTCCCATTTTTGGACCGAACAATCTTATGTGCATGCAATCTCAAGTACTCGAGTCTGTCGAAAATTCATTTGGGTGTTGAAGAAATATTACAGAGACACATGAGATATTTCTGTTTCCTACCAAAGCTTGATATTTTTTTTTTCTTGTCCTTTTTTTTCTTCTTCTTCGGTTGATATGAAATATTGCATTGTCCTCACTTAAGGTAAATTTGTTGTGTATTCGAAAGTCACGCAACATGTAGACATTGCTTTTCTTTTTCTGTAGGTATGCTTCATATGACAATTCTACCAACTTAGGAAGCACATTTTGTAACAGAGGCTGCCTAATTATACAATGCACGGTTGTGTTGCCCACAGTTCGGATGGCAACGTTGAGGCAATGTCCATATATATATGGACATTTTTCATCACATCACAGACAATCAATTGTATCATCACTTATCAAAGCGGAAGCAGAAGCAGGAGAGTTGCATTTCGCACATATAGGCTCAAAGTGGGTCGAGTACGCATTCAATGCAACCAAAACACCTTCAACATGGAAATGCGAGCATAGGAATTAATACATTGAACAATATAATACACAACTGCACCTCTCCGCCCCCCCTTAAAAAAAATAAAATAAAATAAAACAAGCTGCAAAAAATTGGTGAAGGCTATTTGTATAAGCAAAGCGTGGATGATTTTGTGGATGTATACGCACAATAGTTGTAGAGATTGTTTCTCTTTAGGAAAACTACTCTCTCATGCCAAAGAAATATCTCATGACAGGAAAAATAAATATGACGGGACAAGAGATCCTTTCAAAATATTGCTCGAGCAATCCCTTGAGTGACAGAGGAACGAGATGATGGATATATTTTCACAAATCCTTTGATGGCTCCCGACAAGCGACGCATCCACCTCAAGCCGAGGTGCCACACCGTTCAAGGTACAAATCAATTTTGATATTCCTATCTTTGAAGTTCAAATAGATGCAGATGTCGTAGATAAATGGTTAAACCTTCTAGAAGGGTATTTTTTTTCCACAACTTTTTTGATAGAGAAAATATTACATTTATGCTCCTCAAGGTCATTTCCCATGTCAAATATCGGTGGGAGACTTTCTGTGAGAAAAAGGAAATAGAGTGATCCACATTATTTGCAGTTGCACCCACTTGTGGTTCCTTTAAGGATGTTATTAATGAATAATACTACTCTGTTGGAAGTTATGACAGGTTGTTTACAAGATGGACCACGCTGTAGAAGGAAAGAGACCAAATAGTATAAGAGTTCACCAATGTCTTCCACACCTTGTGCACCAAGCTGGGTATCAAAGATTCTGAGTGACATATGGTGCTCAAGTACCGTAGAGGTTTGCATAGATACATCCAGATGAAAATGGAGTTTTTGGACATATCATCCTTGGGCATGGCCTATCTATATGCCATCAAAATCGAGTATAATCTTACAAAAGTGATGCGTTAGTTGGGGTATAGTTACCCCTCACCAGAGAAGTAGGACAAGGGAAGCCCGAACCTGAAAAACAAAGAACAGAGAAAAGATGGGAAACCTCAAGACAACCAATCCAATCCGAAATAAAAGAAGGAAAATGGTAAGATGAAGAAAGATACCAGGAAGTGGTGCAACTTCCATAAGATCCCATGGAATTTAACATTGTTGATTGCCACTCAAAGTAGTCATTGGTAGTTGAGGTAAAATCCTCTAAGTTAGATGTGAGTTCTGACTATGAGTCTAGATGTGAGTTCGACTATGAGTCGAACTAGAAAGGGAAATCTAATCATTGATGCATAACATGTTGTCACCATTTCAACAAAGTATTCATCCTAGTGAACCCGTTGAGCCATAAGAAGGCTTAGCACCCTTTCATATTCAAAGATGTGGGTGTGAAATTCACCCGCTTCACTTCATCGCTGATAGCGTAGCTATAAGTGTTGGTTATGGAGCCCGATCATCTTCTTGATTCATAGGTCCTTGCTTCCAAAATGCTTATACCCCATGAAGACTTTACACCCGTGAAGAATGTGCACTCCTCCATGCAAGGGAGTGAAGAGGGGGGTACCCCTCTTATTGTGGTTCGTATGGCCTCCAAGGAAAAAATTGTCTTGTAAATGTATATATTGTAATTTCCTTGTATCAGAAATCTAGACCGCTCATAAGGTCGCAGATCTATTGGTAGAAATTATGTTAGGTTTTCCTTTTTTCCAGAAGGCAACCCTATGAGGGGAAATGTATTGGCGCTACGCATTATGGAAAGTATTAGCCTCGAGAGAGGAGGACCGTGGAGAGAAATAAGATGAAGTTATGGTGGTTTTGTTGTAGGTTGTATCCTTCATTTGCTAGATAATAATAAAGGAAGGACCTAGAAATTTTCACTGGTGGACATAGCCCACACTGCGAACCACGAATATGTGTGTCTCTATTGTATTGTGTATCTTATGTGTTTTGTTTCATTTGTTTTATTTTATTTCTCCATGGTCTTGTTTTTCTAAATCAACCGGTATTAGAGAAAAAGGTAACTCATAGAAAAAGAGGGTTCCATCTTCCGACAAGGGCAAATGTCGAAGATGGAAAGTTTAGGTTGAGAAATTTAACTACCAAAACCGCTAGTTATGGAAAATGCAGATGGAAGATTATTTATATCGTATGGATATATTCCTACCATTGGGCTGAGTAACAAAGTCTAATTTAATATGAAGGAATCTATGAATGGGATATTCTTTGACATAAAGGTCAGGAATGATAATGGCCGATCTTGGCAACAATGCTGGCTTTTCAATATTTTGAAAGAAAAGACAAAGAAGGATTTGATGGACGGATTGGCTAAATTGTATGAAAAATCCTGGCTGCCTAATAAGGTATTTCTTAGTGAAGAGATTATTTAATATGAAGATGTCGAATGTGGTTTTCATACATCATTAAATGAATTTAATATGGTTACTAATCAACTAAGTTTTGTAAAGTGGACTTTGATGATGAGGTTAGGCTCTTCTAATTCGTTTCACGTTTAAAGTCGAACTACTATCATGGTTGTGGGGCAACTGCCTCGGTTCAAATATCTCTTTAAAATTTGATGATGTTTTGGTGTTACCCTTAGTGAGAAAATGCATGGAAAGAACAAAGACATCAAGTAATGCTACCAACATGGAGAATAGGGAAGAAAAAGGATAGAGGAAAGGGATCAGAAACCACGATAATTATAGGGAAGGAAGATCCAAACTGTACTTGGAAAGATAGAGTGCTAGAATTGTGGGAAGAAAGGAGATCCTAAGAAAGATCAGAGCTCCAAAGAAACAAAGATGGACAACATGAGACAAATAAGGAATAAAATGTAACAAGTGATGTGTCATAAGATGCTTTGATTCTTTCTATAGATAATATTTCCTGAGTCTTGGGTAGTAGATCTTAAGGGCTTGATTTCATGCCACACCCCATAGGAAACATTTTCTAGATTATGTTCACAGATTTTGACAACAGGTTCATTTGGGTGATGATGCACCATGCAAAATTGTTGGAATGGGAAAGGTAAAAATAAAGCAACGCAATGGAAACCAATGGTTGTTGAAAGAGGTAAGACATGTTCCATATTTAAGGAAAAATATAATTTCAATAGGGCAATTGGCAAGTGAAGGTTGTGTATCCATATTTACAGATAAGACATGGAAGGTCATCAAAGGATCATTGGTGATAGCAAAAAGAGAGAAGGTAGGTACATTGTATTTATGTACTAGTAATACTGA
Organism: Picea sitchensis; assembly: GCA_010110895.2. NCBI lineage: Eukaryota > Viridiplantae > Streptophyta > Pinopsida > Pinales > Pinaceae > Picea > Picea sitchensis. Next base: position 842 of record SNQJ01S0067559.1, on the reverse strand, counting down.
CTCTTCTATCTCTTTAGCTTCTATAGGAGTGGATATAGCACTGTAGCATCATAGGCTGGGACACATGAGTGAGAAGGGTATGCAGATACTTCACAAAAGAAATTTGTTGTCAGATCTTACACAAATTGATTTGGACTTCTATGAGCATTGTGTTTATGGAAAACAAAAGAGAGTCAGATTTCTCCGAGTCAGAAAAGAAAAGAAGAATGAAAGGTTAGAGCTTGTGGATACAGATGTATGGGGACCAGCTCAGGCATCATCTCTTGGTGGCTCTCGTTATTATGTTACTTTTATTGATGATGCAACTAGAAAAACTTGGGTTTATTGCATTTGACAAAAATATGATGTTTTTGATAGTTTTAAGAAATGGAAAGCTTTAGTTGAGAATGAGAAAGGGAAAAGTTTGAAGTGTCTCAGATCAGATAATGGAGATGAATATTGCAGCAAGGAGTTTGATGATTGTTGTTCATACCATGGGATTCGTAGAGAGAAGACAGTTCCAAGAACACCACAAGAAAATGGTGTGTCAGAAAGGATGAACAGGACAATCATGGAGCGTGCAAGGAGTATGAGATTGCATGTCAGTTTGCCCTTACAGTTCTGGAAAGATGTTGTAGATATTGTTGTTTACTTAATAAACAAAGGACCTTCAATCTCTTTGGATGGTAGAATTCTAGAGGAGGAATGGACAGGAAAAACGGTAAACTATTCTTTTTTGAAAACTTTCGGTTGTGAAGCATTTGTCCATATTGATAAAGAAAATAGAACAAAGCTTGAGTCTAAATCCAAGAAGTGTACCTTTATTGGATACAGTGTTAATGATTTTGGTTATCGATTATGGG
>SNQJ01S0067558.1:59692-74267 GCA_010110895.2 Picea sitchensis | reverse complement strand
GTTAAACTAAATAAAAGTTACTAGTATATATCTCAAAAAGATATATGGAGGAAGGAAAAATGATGAGCTTGCAAAATTTTTAATGACAATAATTTATTGTAGTCCTCTTTACCATGACCAACTTGGAAGGATGAGATGAATTTAAAAGTGTAATAGATAGATACTTAAGGTGAGTGAATGGAAGTTTCATAATCAAGTGCAAGGAATCATTAAGTAGGACTAGCCTATCCTAGAACATAATGGAAGATTTTGGATTTAGGGAATAATCATGATGAAATAACTTAGCACTCTTGAGGTATCATGTGAATGAGTAACCCCGCAACAAATGATCGTTAAACCACAAACATGTTTCCAGATAAGAACACAATAAGAATCACTATAAGTTCTAAATGAGGAAAACACCTAAATCAAATCATGTCAATTAACTAGTTTGTGTTAAAAGATTGGGATAATGATATAGACTAGTTTAAGGAACTTTAGAAAGTATGGCGACATTAGATTAAAGAGGTAATACATCCACAAGTTCCTGTAGGATGTGAATAAGGAACACAATTCATAAATTATGAAAAAACCATAAGTGGAAAGGGGAAAATGTTGGATTACTGAGAGGGGGGGTGAATCAGTAAGGAACAATTATAGTACTTTTAACCATACTATATTCTTCAACAATATTCATTAGTTTATCATTAGAATTCAATATATCATCAACAATATAATCATAAACAACATCACATCACAATAGACGCAAAATACACCATAATTTATACGAAAACCCAAATGGGAGAAAATCGTGGAATGATTTTCTTATATATTAGAAGAATACATTCATTGGAAGCACCAACTTCCTGATTCTCCAGCTACAATTAGAAGGGTGTTCCAACCCCCTACTCTCAGGATCCAACCTGAAGGAAGCTACAACTCCCTGAATTCTTTGGCTCTAACCAGAAGGAGGCTACAACCCCCTAAGTTCTTTGGCTGCAACCGAAAGGTGGCTACAACCACCTATCCTTGCCCCATCCCGCCACCCTAAAGTAAAAGTGTATACCTACTGTCGCTATCAAAAAAAATTCCACTGTGAATTCCACTGTCTCTTTCACTCTGTCTCTGTCATTATCACTCTGTTGCTATCATTTTCACTCTGTCTCTATCGTCATCATTGCCACTGTCACATCAACCTGTAACCTGTCAACCTGTCACTATATCCAACCTGTATTCGTTCATCAATCACCTAACACATGTACCATACCATGCATCAACTGTATACCAACATACATAATGATGTGTGTGTCTCTCTTAAGTGGCAAGCTATCTTAATGATATTGATGAGTAAATTTAAGAAACTTAAATAATGATGACTTAGTCTTTACATGCTATTTGGTATAGCGACCCTTGGATGAGTAAGCCATAAATGCAAAGTGACATAAGATCCCGAGGTAATTATCAAAATATAAACAAGACCAAACAATTTAATTTTGATATCGACAATTTAGGGCATGTAGTAATAGCTTAGAGTGTATGGCTCTAGATGATGGGGGCCTACTTGAAAGTTTAACAACATGTTCAAATGAGGAATATGACAACTTTAACATTTGATTAATAGGGTGACTATACATACCCCTAAATTTTCCAACCTTCTTGTTGTACGAAGAAGAAATGATTTTAAAAAATATAAAAAAAATGAATGGTATCTTGACTATCATGTGGCATTCATAGTATTGATGATCCTTTGTAGAAGTCATCCTGAGCTAACAAACTTAACCAAAAGTAGATCCTAGGTGGATGTTTGATGATATTATTGCATTAGATGAAATAACTAGTATACATTATTATATATTCATGTAGGCTAATGAATTTGATTTTGCTGATGAATCATGTTACAAATATTCATGTTGTTTTACTATGCTACATGTGCTATATGTAAGATGATTAACATATTCACGATGTTATTCTATCTTAAGAACCCCGTGGTATTTACATAGGAGGTTATGTTAACATGTGACTCCATTCATTATGTTGATGATATATCTTTGATACATATATGTTGAGGTTATATTCTTATGATAGTATTTCTTGATGTGATGGCATGTGGTAATTGCATGTAGTTTTATGATGAGATGTTTTATACATGAGCATGTGGTGCCTTACTATCTAGGATGTTGTGAATACAATGATGTCGTGTTATCATAATGACATGCAACAATTAGCACATCGATTTGTTTTCTATGAGACCATAATGTTATGATTATAACTAATGCAATAGTTGCATGTTGTGAGGTGGTGATTGACAGGAAATCCACTTGTGGGCCGGTTCATTCAATGATCTCGTGGGATCCCATACATACAAAGGAGAATATCTACAAAGTAACACATTATGGGTTGGGGACAAACTCAATCAACCATCCTATGCCAATGGTTCTTTTTCCTTACATAATTTTCAATGGGACATGAGACCATCTTAAGAAGGCTAGAGTGTTTGATATTGGAGTTGTGATGTTGAAGTCTAGAAGAAGGGTTGGAGTATTACTCGCTAGTGGATTTGTGTGGTTGGAATTTGATGCCTAGGGCTAAGTACCTAGTAGGAGTTGTGGAGGAAGTTTAGGTCATCTTTTCAAGATTCTTAGGTTCTCATGCCTTGGGGCCTTAGATAGATCGATAGGTTGTATTCCTGGTATAGAAAGTTGGAAAGAGGGATAGAGAGTACTTGCACTTCCCTAGAGCTATGATGTGGAATTTTGATGCCTTCTTAGTCACTTGGGTGGATCTTATACAAGTTACAATAGAGGGTGATTGATATGTAAACTACCGTAGACATTCCAATGGAACAGTTCATCACAATAGATCTTATAATATTTTAAAATCTTAGATTTATGTGGTTTATTTCCTTAGATCTCAGATTTATTATCTCTAACTTATGGCTTGAATTTAAGAAATAACTAAAATACAAAAATGAAAGAACATGCACAAAATACACACCATACACACAAATGAACATAATATTTGACCCGGGAAACCCAATAGAGGACAAACCACAACTAGAAGGTGAGTCCTATGCTCTAATATCTTTTCTTCCGTTACAAAATGCACATACAAAGGAATGGGAACTCACTATGGAATTACCTTTTCACATTGTGGCCTGAAAGAGTGCTACAAAATTCTCCTCCTCCTTTTTTATGCTCACAAAATACCACTCTCAAATGTTTTGTGCAACTATGGAACAAGATACAATGCAAAATAATGGAACCCTCTTCTCCTCCCAGTGGCTTGGTTTTTAACATTGCACGATAGTCCTCTAGGGGTAGGGTTTTGACTGCATCAACCATCAATTTTGATAAGGTTTTGGACCTTCTAGAATCTTCATGAAAGTACACACGTGGCTATCCCCATATGTGTGAGTAACGAGGGCCGACGTGGCATCCTCTCGTACCATGCTAGTCAACTTACGAGAGGCGTAACCTTTTCATATGAGATTAGATTGATGTTATTTTTGTGCCATTGGAAAGGTCTATCAATGTAGATCAATGTCAATGGGTCTCAACTAAATATGAGAAATTTTTGACCCCCAAAAATGTTGTGTGATGCCTCAAAATGTAGTGTCTCTAGGGAGGTAATGTGGGGGTCGAAGGGCCCATAGTGATAATAGTGGAGGTCATTCAATGTAAGGTGGACTAGCTCCACTATATTATTAAATAAGGCCCACTATGGTAGTTACATATATTGTGGCAGTGTGAACATAATAAATGTGAGAAGGATTTCTAGAAGGTTCCTTCTCACATTTATTATGTTCACAGTACTACAATATATCTAACTACCATAGTGGGCCTTAATTAATAATATAATGGACCTAGTCCACCTTACATTGAATGACCTCCACTATTATCATTGTTATCCCCTAGCCTAGCGATAACTAAGGAGATTATGTCTCGAGGCCCAAAGGTCCTAGACATGGAGTACCGAGAGCCATATTGACTTGAGCCTGGCCCTAGAGGGCCCATCCTTCTTCTTCAACGCCTCCATCCTATTAGCAATAAAAACATCCATCCCATTGGCCTGGTCCTTCAACAACAATGGGTCTTGCTCCATGAGGTAATGATTTAGGGTATCATGGTATGTGTCACTCTGATTCTCAAAACATTTGAATATGTGCATTTAATCAGTTTTGCTTCATGACATGTGCTTGGACTTAATGCCTTTTGACTTGTCCATATCTAGGGAGGATGAAAGAATTCCCTAGCAAGTTGGTTCCCTTAGGAGTGAGTTGCCACTGGGCAGGTTCATGAAAGGCCATCGTTCATTCCCACCATACTTATCACTTTTAATCATCTTCCCTCTCATCCATCCCCTACATTGGTTTGGGCATTGGATTTTCCAAGCTAGCAAAGGGTTGTACCTTGCCCTGTGGGAAGAAGGGGATAAAGGCCTAGAGGGTAAAAGTAGCTGGAAAAAGATAAAATCCAAATGAAAAAAACCTTCAGATGCTTCACCCAAGGATCCCCGAGAAAGAAATAAAAGGCTTCTCAATAAAAAAAGAGGTACCCATAAAATAAATAAACTCAAGACCTAGTTGGAGGATAGGGCGTCTCATCACGAGCCAACCTTTTAGGTCCATGGGCATGTAGCAGTATGACACTACCATTCATTTGGTTACCATGCCAGGGTGGTGTCTCTTGTTGGCATAGCCAAGAGAAAGGGGGTCTCATCACGATCTAGCCTTCTCATCTCCATGAAATTCTTGTGGGTAACGTTGTCACCATTGGTCACCATGCTAGGGAAATGTCCCCCAACTATTCTTTTGAAAGAAAAAGAAATAAGATAAAAGGTTAAAAAGGAATTGAATGGGCTTGGAAACATTTTCATCCATTAAAAGGTGCATCTCTCCCTCTTCAAAGGCACCCACAGGTAAGCCATACATTTCCCTCTCATCACTGCACCCATTTTCCCAAACATCCCCATACCATCTCATGCACTTACATGATCCAGATTGGTATTCACCTGGAAAAATCCCACATCTAAGGAGAATTATCCCAATAGGACGTATTGGAACCCTCTCCAAACATGGCTTGTAGAATAACATAACGTCTTTGAGCACTTGTCTGGGAAAGGGGGGTTTTATGCACTTGTTTAGATAACTTGATTATTAGATGTGATTAACATTGCTATGATCCCTGTGACTTATAATCCCATGGAGGGCATACTTGTTGTTGCTTTAGGACCATGCCCAATGGACATGTACACATGGGGAGATGATTAGCTCAGACCTCCATACGGATAAAATCCCAATAGATGGATGTTGAGACCCCAGCCAGGAGCAGACACATACTAGAGGATTGCACCAGAGAGTGAGGAGGACGTTCCACCAGAGACAGTCTGGCAGGCCTGGACCTCGGGGATATTTCCCTCCCACCATGATTTTGGCCCTTGAAGGCCCTTGATGTCATCATTCAGAGCCTTGACATCACCCAGTTGAGGCACCCATCTTGAGGACGACATTGGTTGGCACGTGTAGCATCTCCAGAGGGGTTTTGAGCCCCAACATTCCACTTGGAGGGATAATGTTCCAGAAAGGAGGCTAACGTCACCCTAGGAGGGGAATGATGTCACCCTAAAAATCTTATATTAGGGTTTTATTTAACAAATTTATGTAAAATTGGATTTTCTCATGTAAACTAGCCATGTCGACCTTTTTGACCTAATTTTGTAATTAAAGGTCATTTTCATTGTATAAATAGGAGATTTTCCCCTTGAATTTTCTCATCATTCATTCACTCACTAAGTGAGTTCTGAAATTTGGCTCCTTTAAGGCTCTTTGGTTGAAATTAAGTGGTGCGCAACTCTTGGAGGAAGCTTATATTGGTGTTTTTTGGCATTTTTCTTGGCGGAAAGTCTTCACCTAGGCTAATTTCTATATTATTCTTGGTGAATGTAAGTGAATTTCTGCAATTCATCTTTAATTTGAATGGTTATAGTACATTTACTTTGAATTTTTCCAAGATTATGAAATTACTAGCTTAAAACCCTAGGAGATCAAGCGCATGTTATTGTCCTTGTCTTATTAGCTTTTCACCTACTAGATTGTTCTAGAAAGCCTACCTTTTGAAGCATTGTGCTAGAGCCCTGCCATTGTAGCACCCTAGCATTATTTTCTTCATCAAGCCATTATTTACTTCAATCTTGAGCTAAAGAAGAAGGAAAACCACTAGGGCCTAGGGTTACCTACTTCTTATTAGTTGTTTTCCTTCTAGGGCTTGTTGATTGAGGTCTTGGGTTACCAACACCTCCACCATCATCCCTCTTGTCCTTAGCACACACATTATCATTTGATTCCTTCAAGATTGTTTCTACTAAAAGTGACTCCATTACCCCTAAAGACATCGATCTAGATTTTATGTTTGATTGATTAATGAGAACAACCCTTAAATATTCTACCTCAAGCTATTTACTAACCTTTCCTAACCCTAGATTAGACTAATACACTAACCTTCTTTTTGTTACAAAAGTAAGCTACATCCAATTATTACAGCAGTAAAATCTCTTAAAAGCAATTGCAGAAGTTGATTTTTACATTGCCTCTTTAGCTTCCGACAAATGCTAGCATAGTGTTATTATTAGATTATCATTTTTGGTCATTTTGAAGCTAATTTAAGGCATTGATTATGAAGCCATTGATATATATACATTTTTGTTATATATTTATGTTTGCTTCATCTTTTATCAACTTGTTGCTTTGATTGACAAGTCCAAGGTTTTATGAAGCACTAACATCAACTGTACTTGCAAAAGATAGTGTTTTCTTGTTGCTTTGTTCTAGGTATGTACACTTAAGCATATCATTGCTTCATTTACTAAAACTTTGGGACTTTATGATCGGTGTGACTTGTGAGAGGGGATAAATTCCTTGATATATAAACCTTTGCCTTCCCAAACCCCCAGGTCACCGGGGACATCTCCGCTAGGCTATCATCCCTAAATAGAAAGAGGTGTCTTATTAAGGTGACAGTGATAGGACAACCTCATGTTATGCCAATTTTCCCTCCTTTAGCCTTTCTCTTTGGGACAAGTACAAATTGTGAGATATCATTTTGGCAACATTGTTGGGGAACAATGAGTCAAATCTCCCCAAATATGACACTTTTTGGTAAGCCTTTCCTAAAAAAAACCTTTACTTTTCAAAGCTTACCTGGAGACTCCACTGAGGGTGATCCCCTCATCCCTTTGATAGTTTCAAGAAAATTATCTGGTGACTCCAGTAATGAAAAAACCAACCATGACTTCTCAATGGGACCCGAGAAATTTCAAACCTTTAGAAATGAGTAAAATCCCATGATACCCTTGACAAATGCCCCCGAAGTACAAGAAATGGATCCCTAGATTCACTGGTAGTGATGGGGAGAGAGTTGATTATCACATGGGTGATTTCTGATATTTCTTTCAATTCCACCCTTCCAGTGACGATGCTGAAGATTTGGAAATGAAACTCTTCTCTGACACTGTTCATGGCAATGCTAGGGAGTGGTATGATGACATCCTTGATGAAATCATCACATCTGTGGAACAATTGGAAGAAAACTTTCTCAAAATATGGGGTATTAAGTTGGAAGACATCCCAATACTACTAAAATGACTCGAGCATATAAACCAAACTGAGAATGAGACTATCAAACAGTTTCAGGATAGGTTTGAGGACCTGCTATTTCGAATTCCTGGAAGCCATCATCCCGAAGACAAGTACCTCGTTGTTCTCTATACCAATGCACTCTTGATGAATTTAGGGTTTCCCTTCAGTAAAAAGGTCCCAAGAACGCTCCATGATGCTCATGACATGGCTAGAGAAATTGAGACAAATATCTCCTTGTCCCAGGAAAGACAACTCTTTACCCCAGACACTCTTAGTTTGGAGAGATTAGTTGCGATTGAGACCTTTAATGTTGATTTTCAAGAAAAAGGGGAACAAATCATCGACCAACAAGAGGCTAAGGAGAAGGATCTTGATGAGGTTTTCCAATCCCACAAGGAAGAGAAAAGGATTACTCATTCTTCTGCCAAGAATAATGAAGACATGGTTGAGGAGCTAGAACCTGAGGATATCAAACACGATGATGAAGTATTGATGTGTTCTCATCCCTTTGACGAATCGATCCAAAATCCTAATTTTCCTACACAAGAAGAAGAGAATGAGGTTAGTCACTTTGATTTTTAGGATTTGATAATACCTTATTCTATAATTCATAGAATGAAGAAGAAATGGAACCCATGGACAAGCTAAATCCTCTACATTATAAAGTTGAAGGTGTAGAGGCAAGTCTTCCATTTGATGAAGTTATCCAAATACTTGAAGCCTCTGCACAAGAAGAAGAAAGCAAGGTGAGTTATTTTCCTTTCCAAATTTTTAATGATTCTTTATCTTATGATGTATAAAGTGAAGAAGTGTTGGATGTTTTAACCCCTTCATGCTATGCCGAAGATGATGAATTTGTTGATAACATTGATGACTTCATACATGTCGAGAAGCATAAATGGGATGTGATTGGATATTATGGGGATCCCATTTACAACATTGAAGGTTGTTTCCAAAAGTTACATGTACCATTATCACATGAAGTTACTAATAAACTTGACATTTGGCAACAAGGACATGACATGATTACAATTTTTTTTCAAACACCCAGGGATGACCTGATGCTATGCTCTCATGATAATTTTTGGTCATACCTTGAGGACTTTGATGATTATTCCTTTGAGCACGTGGATTTATTCCATGAAGAATATTATCAACCACAGTTGTTCTCGGATCTTGATGGAGGTAAGGACATTGTTTTCCTGGAGAAGGATCCTTGTGATAATTTTTTCCAGTTCCTTCCGACCATTTTATCTTTCTATGTCATCAAAGGTGTAGTTGGGAAGAATGTCACGTGTTTTAAGTTTCCTTTAGGGAAAATCCTAGATTTCAAGGGTAGGTTGAATACCTCAAGAAGAAGCATGTCATCTCAGTCTTTCAACCTTCCGTTAATAATTTTTCAGTCATCTTCTAGGTCCTTGCTAATCCCTTCCCAGACTTTAGATTGTGAAGATGTCCAAGGTAACCAACCTTCATACTCTTTGAGTCAGCCTATGGAACCTTGGATTTTTCACAATCCCTTTCTGAAATGGATTGAGCACTTTCCTAAAGATGTTAATTACTATGTTTTTGTCCCTCCTTCCAACCTCCATGAGCTAGAATTTACGATTTATGATGACACAATACATTTTCTAACTCATGTTATTTTTGTGCTTGACTTGTCATTGTTTTGGTTTATGATGAAGCACAGAGGTAGATATTATGAGACACTGCTAGGATGGTTTCACTGGATATTTGACTACACCTATCATTCAACCAACATGTAAGTAGAGGTAAGTAGAGGAAAGTAGGTAATAATTTGTATTCATTGTATATACCATATTCATTTCATGCTAGATTAGTTGTATTTCCATTTGTATATATGATTGTTTACTTGTATTTTATTGTACCATATATGAGCCAGGGGTGATATCGCCACCCCAAATGATTACGAATAAATTTTATTGAGATCTAGCAGTTCATAGGTCATACCAGAGATGTTGAGGTCCTCATGTGCTCTACAGTGAGCACATGTCCCTAAGTTGGAGCCAGATGTTATCCCCTAGCTTAGGGATAACTAAGGAGATTATGTCTCAAGGCTCACAGGTCCTAAACATGGAGTACCGAGAGCCATATTGACTTGAGCTTGGCCCTGGAGGGCCCATCCTTCTTCTTCAGTGCCTCCATCCTGTAAGTAGAAGCAACATCCATATCATTGGTTTGTTCCTTCAACAATAATGGGTATTTCTTCATGAGGTAATGAGTCCGGGTATCATGGTATGTGTCACTCTGATTCTCAAAACATTTGAATGTGTGTATTTAATTATTTTTTCTTCATGATGTGTGCTTGGACTTTATGACTTTTGAATTTTCCATACCTGGGGAGGATGACAAAATTACCTATCAAGTTGGTTCCCTTAGGATTGAGTTTCCACTGGGTGGGTTCATGAAAGGCCATCGTCCATTCCCACCATACTTATCACTTTTCATCATATTCCCTCTCGTCCATCCCCTGCATTGGTTCGGGCATTTGGTTTTCCAAGCTAGCAAAGGGTTGTAACTTGCCTTTTGGGAAGAAGGGGATAAAGGCCTAGAGGGTAAAAGTATCTAGCAAAATATAAAATCCAAAGGAAAAAAACCTTCAAATGCTTTGCCCAGGGATCCTTGAGAAAGAAATAAAAGGATTCTCAGAAAAAAAAGAGGGACCCATAAAATAAATGAACTCAAGACCTAGTTGGAGAATAGGGGGTCTCATCATGAGCCAACCTATTAGGTCCATGGGCATGTAGCGGCATGACACTACCATTCATCTGGTAACCATGCCAGGGTGGTGGCTCTTGGTGGCATAGCCAAGAGAAAGGGGGTCTCATCACGAGCCAACATTCTCATCTTCATGAAATGCTTGTGGGTAACATTGTAACCACTAGTCACCATGCCAGGGCAGTGTCCCCCGACTATTCTCTTGAAAGAAAAAGCAATAAGATAAAAAGGTAAGAAGGTGTTGAATGGGCTTGGAAACATTTGCATCCATGATAAGGTGCAACTCTCCCTCTTCAAAGGAACCCGTAGGTAAGCATACATTTCCCTGTAATCATTGCACCCATTTGCCCAAACATCCCCATACCATCTCATGAACTTACATGACCTAGATTGGTCTTCACCTAGAAACATCCCACATATAAGGAGAATTATCCCAACAAGATGTCCTAAAACCCTCTCCAAACCTGGCTTGTATAATAGAATAACATCTTTGAGCACTTGTCTGGGAAAGGGGGGTTTTATGAACATGTTTAGATAACTTGATTATTAGATGTGATTGACATTTCTATGATCTCTATGACTTATAAGCCCATGGAGGTCGTACTTTTTGTTTCTTTAGGACCATGCCTGACGGAGATGTACACATGGGGAGATGATTATCTCAGACCTCCATAGGGATAAAATCCCACCATATGGATGATAAGACCCTATCCAGGGGAAGACATATACCATAGGCTTGCACCGAAGAGTGACGAGGACATTCCACCAGAGACAACTTGGCAAGCTTGGACCCAGGGGGGTATTTCCCTCCCACCATGATGTTGGCCCTTCAAGGCCCTTGCCATCATCATCCAAAGCCTTGATGTCACCCAGTTGAGGCACCCAGCTTGAGGAGGACATAGGTTGGTACATGTGGCAGCTCCATAGGGATTTTAATCCCCAACGTTCCACTTGGAGCGATAACGTTCCAGAAAGGAGGCTAACGTCACCCTAGGAGGGGCATGGAATCACCCTAAAAATCTTATATTAGGGTTTTATTTGACAAATTTATGTAAAATTGGATTTTCTCATGTAAATTGGACATGTCGCCCTTTTTGACCTAATTTTATAATTGAAGGTCATTTTCATTGTATAAATAGGGGATTTTATGCTCGTATTTTCTAATCATTCATTCACTCACTAAGTGAGGTCTGAAATTCGGCTCCTTTAAGGTTCTTTGGCTGAAATTAAGTGGTGTGCAACTCTTGGAGGAGGCTTATATTGGTGTTTTTAGCATTTTTATTGGTGGAAATTCTTCAACTAGGATAATTGCTAGATTATTCTTGGTGAATGTAAGTGAATTTATGCAATTCTTCTTTACTATGAATGTTTATAGTACATTTATTTTGCATTTTCCCAAGATTATGAAATTTCTAGCTTAAAACCCTAGAAGATCAAGCACATGTTATTGTCCTTGTCTCAATAGATTTTCACCTACTAGATTGTGATAGAAAGCCTACCTTTTGAAGCATTGTGCTAGAGCCCTACCATTGTAGCACCCTAGCATCATTTGCTTCATCAAGCCATTATTTACTTCAATCTTGAACTAAATAAAAAGGAAAACTGCCAGGGTTACCTACTTCCTAGCAGTCGTTTTCCTTCTAGGGCTTGTTTATTGAGGCCTTGGGTTACCAACACCTCCACCATCATCCCTCTTGTCCTTAGCTCAAACATTATCATTTCATTCCTTCAAGATTTTTTCTACTAAAAGTGACTCCATTACCACTAAAGGTGATCTAGACCTTATGTTTGATTGATTGATGAGAACAACCCTTAAATCTTCTACCTCAAACTATTTACTAACCTTTCCTAAACCTAGATTAGAATAATCCACTAACCTTCTTTTTTTTGTTACAAAAGTAAGCTACAACCAACTATTACAGTAGTACAATCTCTTAAAATCAATTTCAAAAGTTAATTTTTACATTTTCTCTTTAGCTTCCGACAAATGCTAGCATAGTGCTATTATTAGATTATCATTTTTGGTCATTTTGAAGCTAATTTAAGGCATTGATTGTGAATCTATTGATATATATACATTGTTATTATATATTTATGTTTGCTTCATCTTTTATCAACTTGTTTCTTTCATTGACAAGTCTAAGGTTTTATGAATCACTAACATCAACTGTACTTGTAAAAGATAGTGTTTTCTTGTTGCTTTGTTCTGGGTAGGTACACTTAAGCATATCATTGCTTCATTTACTAAAACTTTGGGACTTTCTGATTGGTGTGACTTGTGAGAGGGGATAACTTCCTTGGTATCTAAACCTTTTCCTTCTCAAACCTCTAGGTCCTCGGGTACGTCTCCCCTGGGCTATCATCCCTAAATAGAAAGAGGTGTCTTATTAAGGTGACAGTGATAGGATAAACTCATATTACGCCAATTTTCCCTCCTTTATGTTTTCTCTTTGGGACAAGTTCAAATTGCGCGATAACAATCACTATGGGCCCTTTGACACCCACATTACCTCCCTAGCTAAACACTACATTCCATCCACCTTCGCATGTTTTGTCCCTAAAACATGGGAAGAAACCATACAATATGATCAACTAAGAAATGTATCCAACTAGTACCAAGTACACGAATGCATCCATCCTCATGGAATATGAACATGATGTCCAAATTCTAATGTTCCATCCTGATATTGATCCTTATTACACCTTTTGATCCGAAATCGGATCCAGAAGCCTGACAGGGCTTGAAAAATGCTAAAAAATGAAAGTGCTCAGAATGTGACGAAACTAATGCCATTGCGTCCGTCTCGTCTTCCTGATTCCAGCAGTATATTTACTTTGTCAAACGGGCTCCATATGGAGAAGATATCGCGTTCTGTCCGATAAGTCAAACAGGGAAAAAAAGGGACGCTGACTGTGCAGTCCGTATACTCCGTACGGATGCTGACATGGCATGTCAGTACATGTGACATGGAATGAAGTACGTTGACAGGGAAGCTGGTGATGTGGCAGTCATTTATTGGCTGATGTGGTCGAATTGGGAGGCGACACGTGGCATTGTTTGGTCAAATGATTGGGTGCCACGTGGCCCAATCATGGGTTGCCACGTGGCACCCCTTTATTGGCTTATGGTTTGTTGTTCAAAATTTTATAGTCCACCGAATTCGAACCATGGACCTCCCCTCCACATAGCGCTTTGGTAAAGTCTGTCGTGCTAATAGGCCACACGATGATTCTTATTATGTATACGGGCTACAATACATTTAAGTTTATGTTATTGTATATTGGCACAGAGGGTCGGGTCGGGGCTTAGCCCCAGCCCACGGTCCTTTATATTAACCATACGACCATGCTATATATTATATCCCAACAGATTATGTGCGCGTGGGAATTTGAAACCTAGCCCGTGGATTTTTGGAATGCGTCATGTGCCCATGCCTGGAGCGTGGAGGAAGTTAAACGGTTAAAATTTTAAAACCCGAGGTCATATCACGACTTGCCATGTGCCCAGGTGCTAGGCGGTTAGGGGCTGGAGGTGCCCTAACCATTCTATGGTTTGCACCGTTGGCGCGGTTGTGCCCGGTGCTGGGTTTTCACACCTTATATTGCGTGTGAGCTAGGTTCATAGAAGAGGGGTGCAATTTGTAGATGCAGAGACAACAAGCTTGAAGGGGAAGACTTCCAGGAGGTCTAACTTCTTCGTTTTTCGACCGATTGAGCTGCCGAAAGAGCCCAGATAGGGGTTTTTGGACGCTCTGAAGCCATTGGAGCAGTCATAGTAGAGTTATACTAAAGGGAAAACAAGCTAAAGTCATTTTGATGCAGAGAGTTTTTTGAGGAGGAGACGCTGTCGGACCATTTCTGGGAGCTCCGGACGTCCATTTTGCGTGTCGTTTTCTTTGCAGGGTTCTAGAGATCTGGAAGAACATGACCAGATCAATATTGTATCCATTTGGCATTGCAGCAATGTACTTTTGAGATTTTGAACAGAAATAAAGAAGCCTCCCCCACAGAGACAAAGGCCCGGAGACGTAGGCAAAGTTGTGTCAAACTCCGTTATCAATCTACGTGTTATGGTTTGCTGCCTATTATTTCATTTTAGATCTACATACATGTATATGGCTGTCATAATTCCTCTTCTTTCCTCATTCTTCACTAAGTTTTCTCAAATGGTTAATTAACGCATGCAAAATTAAAACTCAACCATAAGTCATTAAAAGATCCTAC
>SNQJ01S0067558.1:47911-58308 GCA_010110895.2 Picea sitchensis | reverse complement strand
ACGAAGTAACTTGTGATGTTGTGTCGTTAAGAGAATGTGGAATGATCTTAGGTAGTCCATACTTATTTGATCGTAAGGCAATCTTCTATAGGACAAAGAATCAATATCAATTCACTAAAGCAGGTCATGATTATGTGGTTCATCCTCATCATGTTAAAGAAAATAAAACACTTCAAACAATGGAACAGTTAAAGAAGGCAGTGCAAGCAAGCAAACCAATAATTGTTTCAAATGAAGTAATTGATCTTAAGCAAGAACAAGACATGGTTGTTGAATGGAAAATCAATCATAATTTGCTTCAAGATAAGCTCATGTCGTGAAGATATCTAAAATATATCAGTTCATTTGCAGTCGTCTTTTTGATGTTGTCATTAGAAATGTTTTCTACATGGATGATAGTGGCTTCAGTAAGATGTAACAGGGTTCAAATGGCTAACAATATACTATTAGTTGTCATGATTGTGTTACAATTGATCTTGATGAGACAGGTGCACAGGACAGAGTTCAGAGACAGAGAGAAATCCGGGTGGCCTATCCCGAGCTTGTTGGTTGGTTAGTAACCTTTTGGGGACCAAAAGGTCTTATTGTGGGGAGGTGTGATCCGAAATCGGATCCAGAAGCCTGACAAGGCTTGAAAAATGATCAAAAATGAAAGTGCTCGGAATGCGATGAAACCTATGCCATTATGTCGGTCTCGTCTTCCTGATTCCAACGATATATTTACTTTGTCAAACGGGCTCCGTATGGAGAAGATATCACATTCTGTTCGATAAGTCAAACAGGTAAAAAAAGGGACGTTGACTGTGCAGTCCGTACAGTCCGTATGGATGCTGACGTGGCATGTCCGTATAGGTGACGTGGTGTGAATTATGCTGACAAGGAAGCTGGTGATGTGGCAGTCATTTATTGGCTGACGTGGTCGAATTGGGAGGCGACACGTGGCATTGTTTGGTCAAATGATTGGGTGCCACGTGGCCCAATCATGGGTTGCCACGTGGCACCCCTTTATTGGCTTATGGTTTGTTGTTCAAAATTTTATAGTCCACCGGATTCGAACCGTGGACCTCCCCTCCACATAGCGCTTTGGTAAAGTTCGTCATGCCAATAGGCCACACGATGATTCTTGTTATGTATACGGGCTACAATACATTTAAGTTTATGTTATTGTATATTAGCGCGGGGGGTCGGGCAGGGGCTTAGCCCCAGCCCGCGGTCCTTTATATTAACCATACGACCATGCTATATATTATAGCCTGACAGATTATGTGCGCATGGGAATTTGAAACCTAGCCCGTGGATTTTTGGAATGCGTCATGTGCCCATGCCCGGAGCATGGAGGAAGTTAAACGGTTAAAATTTTAAAACCCGATGTCATATCACGACTCGCCATGTGCCCAGGTGCTAGGCGGTTAGGGGTTGGAGGCACCCTAACCGTTCTACGGTTTGCACCATTGGTTTGGTTGCGTCCGGTGCTGGGTTTTCACGCCTTATATTGCGTGTGAGCCAGGTTCATAGAAGAGAGGTGCAATTTGTAGATGCAGAGACAACAAGCTTGAAGGGGAAGACTTCCAGGAGGTCTAACTTCTTCGTTTTTCGACCGATTGAGGTGCCAAAAGAGCCCATATAGGGGTTTTTGGATGCTCTAAATCCATTGGAGTAGTCAAAGTAGAGTTATACTGAAGGTAAACCAAGATAAAGCCATTTTGATGCAGAGAGGTTTTTGAGGAGGAGACGCTGTCGGACCATTTCTAGGAGATCTGGACATCCGTTTTGCGTGCCGTTTTCTTTGCAGGGTTCTAGAGATCTGGAAGAACATGACCATATTAGTATTGTAGCTATTTGGCATTGTAGTTATGTACTTTTGAGATTTTGAACATAAATAAAGAATCCTCCCCCACAGAGACAAAGGCCCGGAGACGTAGGCAAAGTTGTGGCGAACTCCGTTATCAATCTACGTGTTATGGTTTGTTGTCTATTATTTCATTTCAGATATACATATGTGTATATGGCTGTCATAATTCCTCTTCTTTCCTCATTCTTCACTAAGTTTTCTCAAATGGTTAATTAACGCATGCAAAATTAAAACTCAACCACAAGTCATTAAAAGATCTGACGGATCACCTTTGGTTCCATGACATTGTTTCTCTATCCTGATATCATCTTGCAATGTTGGTATTTCTCCATGCACCTATGAATTGGTTCCCTTTCTCCTGCCATGGTAGTCCATAAATAATGTGTTGATTCTAACACCCCTACTTGGGTGGCGCTTTTTTCTCTATATGGTGTGGATGGCGATATACATCAACATTAGCTCTCGGTTATGCTTATTTGGATTTTCAACATGTGGTTCATTATCTTCTTCTCTTTTTTTATTCCCTTCCCAGTACTGTTTTTTTATTCCCTTCTTTCTTACTAAGAGACACATTCTGCAATGCAATTTTCTTTTTCTTGTACCAAATTTTCACAAACATATTTTCCACAATAATATTCATTGTACCAATTATTTCCATCCAAGGATACCCAAGAATAACATCCACATCTTGTGTATTAATGGCACAGAAATCAGAATGTAATACATATTTTTCCATGGTTAGCTTCAAATATTTAAAAATTGAAATATTGTTTCTCTCAAATTGTGTGATTTGTATATTCTTGGCCCAAACTTGCAATCTATTAAACAACTAAGCATTGATAAAATTATGCATGCAACTAGGGTTAATAGAAACAATAACCTTCTCTTCTTGAAGTGACAACCACTTACAAAAGTCAAATGATTTCCACCATATGAGAGCATCTTCTTTGAAACCAAAGTGGAGATAAGATTTCCACCTCTCTTCCCATGATGAATTTTTAGACACTATGGGCCATCATCTTTGCCAGTAAAAAAAATTATTCTTTCCATAACCCAAAAATAAAATTAGGGCTTACAAAAATAACTTACTTTGCAAATTGTGGCTTCTTCAGGGAAAACCCTGAATAACTACTGATTTTTAAAATGTTGATAATTTCATTGCATGGACTCCGTTTAAGATGATTTTTTTTCAAATTGGGTATTTTTCCAAGAGGAATTCAAATATTGAATTTATTTATGAAAAGTTTCCCATTTGTTTTCAAAAATGAGTTTGAAGTGCACGACCCCCTTTTTTCCCTTGAAAAAATCTGCAAAATGAACCAAAGGTTTCTTCCTTCATTTGGCCGAAGAAAGAGATATGATACCAAATTTTAAGTACCCTAGTAGATATAAAAACATATCATAAGATAAACCCTTAATATCAACAATAATAAACCAAACCATTTACTAAATTTTCAACACATGAATGTAGACAAAACCTTTGAGGTAGGGTAACACCATATATTATTCCTTATGGAAGGAATGCACTCCCAAGCAATACTTGCTTGCTACAATAACAATATTCTTCACTATGCTCCAATATATTGCTTACACTTATTTATATAACACTTTCTATCTCCTAGGAACATTCTAGAGAATGAACCTTCTAGAAAGCCTTCTCACATTTATTATGTTCACACTACCACAATATATCTAACTACCACAATGGACCTTGTTTATTAATAAAGCCCAGACCTAGTCCACTTTACATTGAATATTGGCCTCCATTATTATCATTATGGGCCCTTCAGACACTACATTACCTCCCTATCTACACTACATATCCTATTACGGAAGGGATCTGGTCATGTTCACTTGCCTATTTGAGGGGGCATCCTCCTAATGAGCTACCGCTCCAAATGAAATACTTCTTGACTTCCCTATTACATTGATTGAAACCCTTTATATAGTGCCACCAACCACCTAAGAACTTTCTAGAGGAGGAAACTTCAAGTAGAAGAACCGTTTAGTAAGTCCTCTTACATTTATTGCATCCACACTAGGACTTATTTATTAAAAGTGGACTTTATACATAACAATAATGATCTACTATTTTTCCCCTTGGGTACCTCCTTAGGTACCCCATATTATTCCCCCTATATACACTACATTCCATCCCCCTTATGAAAGTGTTATCCTCAATGATTTATGTTGGCACTGAGAATCGCCCTAAGATTGCAAGAGGATAAGCCCAGTACCCATCAAAATATTTGTAAATGTAAATGAGTGATTAAAGGTCAAATGAACAAAACTCAGAATAAGAATGTTTTAACTCAGAAATCTGGGCTAACATGCATAAGAAAATCAGGTCTTGATCAAATTTAGTTAGTGGTTTGGGATAAAAGTGAATAGGAGGAAGACTTAGTGAGGAAAGTGGAAAGGTTTGTTATGAACATCCGGTCTTCAAGCAGCCAAGAGAAGAAAAACTCAGTCACAAGAACTTCTTGAACTTAAAGTTTAAGAACATTGAAAAACATTCATAGCAACATTATAACCAAACATTCATTATAATACAACCACAACATCTCATATGGATCATCCAATCATGATTATTCCAGTATAAGAGGCAACAAGATGATAAAAAGAAACTGACTTCTATTAATCAAAATGTCTCAAGTCCAATACATAATCAGAGAAAGACTTTACTTAGTCAAAATATTACAATCAGGGAGCCCTGCTCAACTGAACCTCTCTAATAATTTAGAAGATGTATTTATAATCAAAAGAGAAAAGGAAACAACTAGAGGTGTGATTTGGCCTTCCTATCCTAGGATTCTCCAAAACAACTACAATTCTAACACCCGTGCTAACAGATATTAACAAATTGCTACAATTTAGGAGCCATGTTGGCAACCACTCCAACAAGAATTAAATGACATGTCTCCCCAGAAACGGCGCCAATAATGTTATCACCGAGAATCACCCTCAGATTGCAAGAGGATAAGCCCAATACCCATCAAAATATTTGTAAATGTAAATGAGTGATTAAAGGTCAAATGAACAAAACTCAGAATAAGAATGTTTTAACTTAGAAATATGGGCTAGCATGCAAAAGAAAATGAGGTCTTGATTAAATTCAGTTAGTGGTTTGGGATAAAAGTGAATAGGAGGAAGACTTAGTGAGGAAAGTGGAAAGATATGCTATTAACATCAAGTCTTCAAACAACCAAGAGAAGAAAAACTCAGTCACAAGAATTTCTTGAACTTGAAGTTTAAGAACACTGAAAAACATTCATAGCAACATTATAATCAAACATTCATTATAATACAACCACAACATCTCATATTGATCATATGATCATGAGTATTTCAGTATAAGAGCAACAAGATGATAAAAGGAAACTAACTTCTATTAATCAAAATGTCTCAAGTCCAATACATAACCACAGAACAACTTTACTTAGTCAAAATATTACAATCAGGGAGCCCTGCTCAACCATTCAAACCTCTCTAATCATTTAGAAGATGTATTTATAATCAAAAGAGAAAAGGAAACAAATAGAGGTGTGAGTTGGCCTTCCTATCGTAGGATTCTCCAAAACAACTACAATTCTAACATCTGTACTAACAGATCTTAACAAACTGCTACAATTTAGGAGCCATGTTGGCAACCACTCCAACAAGAATTAAATGACATGTCTTCTAGATTAGGCGCATTCTTCTTCAATGCCAAGTGTCCTCCAATGCTCGTATGTTGCTTACAATATTCCACCCATGATCCTTTATTTTCTCCACATCATCAAAAATCAGTTTCATGAATTCGAACCTTTCACAATAATGGCCAGTTCATAGTGCCATTTTGTAGCGCATTTGGTAGCCAATTCTATAGTGCCCTTTGTAAAACAACTATGCAAATTTAGTAGTGCATCTGTATAAAATCTCTGCAGATTCCATAGCGCCTCCCCTGAAATAGCTATGCAGTTTCCATAGAGCCACTCTTGTGTAACAATTCTACAAATTCGTTAGCGCCATCCATAAAATAGCTCTACAGATTCTGTAGTGCAATTGTTGAGTTTGGATAGGATATTTCGTATCACCATTGATAGCTCAATTGCAAAACATTGTGTATAGACGATTTTGTAGCGCCATGGCGCTACAGAATCTCTGTGTTTTTTTCTGTGTGATGTAATAAATTCTTCAAAAACACAAAAACTTAGTTGATGGACTAGGAGCCTATAGATGCCTGTATAGGTGGAAACATTATACTTCCTTGATCTTTTCAAATTTCCAAAAAGAGATCACCCAAAAAAATGGATCTGGCATCCCCCAACTACTTCATCAATCTAACACTCCTTGTTGGAGGAGAAATTCCCTCTGTCATAGCAACATATTTTTCTTTTGCAGGGGTACTCCTCTTACCTATTGGTTCATCTCTTTCTATTGTAGCTTGAACCAAAACATTTAAGTTCCTTTGGGATAGTTCATCATTGAAATGTTTCAATTCTTCTTTGAGCTTTCTGTTTTGGGACTGGAAGCTTATGTTTTTCCTATAGAGGGTCTTAAGTTTACTATGGAGAGGCAAGGCTCTTCTTGCTGAAAATATTGCCAAATCAAGGATTTCACTGTACATGTCCATGAGCTCCTTCATCTTTCTTCTCTTAGTTAAAATTTCTTCCTTCAAATGAGAAACTTCCTTCCTAGCATCCCTGAGTTGTCTGATCAATATTTTGAAAGTGGGATTGCTAGGGGGAGTGTTGATGTTGATAACCTAAATAGCTTTCTCAGTGGTTTTACCTTTATATTTCTGCTGAAAAGAGGCTATGTCTATCACCTCAATAGTTTTCTCAATGCCTTTAACTTTATCTTTCTCTTTCCTTGGAACTGAAGCCTTGGGTAAGACTTCTTTTTCAACAACTTCCTTGTGGTATGATGATCTATTAAAAGGATTCATGATTATGATCTTAGCTGCTGGAGCAGGTGAAGGTAAATGCAACTTCCTTCCCCTCTTGGCTGTGGTTTTGGTAGATGAAGGTACTTCTTCCAATTCAAGTGCAGGAGGAGGTGAAAAATCTCTTTGTGGGTAGTGATGAACCTCCCTCTCTTCGTCTTCAATTTCCTTAGGGGTTTCTTTATCTTGAGTAGTGGGTTTGATTTCTATCTTCTTGTTTGTTCTTGTTGGGGAAACACTTCTAGATGGAAAATGGATCTGCATCCTAGATTGTAGAGTAGAGGCTATATCTATCTGCATATGGGCAGAGACAATGAAATGTTTCAAAGACATGTTCCTTTTCTTCAACTTTTCCATCACCAGCATCCTGATCAACCTAGAGTGGAATACACTAGTGTCCACATCCTTGGACTTGGCTTGGACTCTATCAGACATCTTTCCCATACTCCTCAATAGATAAAAAGGGATATTCATTGAATCCTTACCAGTGAAATGTAGCAAGAGTCTTATATGATACTGGTATATCATGTTAAATATTCCCTCACATGTAAAATATATCTGGATTATCTTTAGCATTTTATCAAAGCCTTCAACTATGTGACTCATAGACACTCCCTTAGACAAATTGTATTTCTGATAGTCTAGTTTGAGGAAGTCCTTGGAAAAGGTAGCATTTAGGATCGTGGATTTGAACCACCTCTCACCAGTATCGGGTATCTCAGTGGCTACTGAAATAGAGGCCTATGATACCTCAAACTCAAGGTTTCCCACCTTGGTCTTAATGGCATCAAAGTGTAATGCAAATTTCGTTGCTACTTCAGGGTGTCCCCTCTACATGTTTTGACTAAAAGAGAGGCAACCAACCCTTTGGAAAACCTCCCTGATCATAGGCTCAACATCGAATAGGTGCATGTCAGAAAGTTCAGTCCTGACCACACTCCCTCCCTTGTCAGAATTCTTTCTTTGAGGTGTATCCATGGATATAAATAGGGGATCAAAGGTTGTAATGTTATGAGGGGTAAAAGAACCAAACAAGGTAAAGATCTATGAGTTTTGACAATGACTAATGGTTTCTCTTTCAAGGATTTTCCTCCAACTCACTTTGAATTAACAATAGACCGGTCTGATGGTTTTTCTTTTAAAAAGAGAGAAAGAAACTCCGAGGAAAGGTATGCAGGGATGCACTATTCAGTTTTATGTGACCATATAATGGTTATCAAAGCTTTAAAAGGTAGGGGATGCTATCCTCTTCACTGCCAGCAGACTTTGAGATAAAACGTAGGATGACACGGTGAATAAAGGAGGCTAATGCATGGATCTTGTGAATACAAAATATGGCACTGATAAATCTGAGGAAAATGCAGCACTGGGATAGGGGATCTGTAGCGTAGTTTTGGCATCGGTTTCTGTAGCGCAGTTTGAACACAAGAGCCAAGTGAATGAATGGGAATTCAATATTCTAAAGTAAAATGGCTTGACCTTAGTATAGGAGAAATTCAATTGGAAAATGGAAATAGAGTTTGTGGAAGAAGAGTTACAGATGCAAATGGGTGAGATAATATGTAGTCTGCAGCGCCAGGTGATACCAAAAGATGAGGCAGGTGTATCTTAACACTTTTCCATGCAACTAAAAAGACTCACAAAATACCTGGAGGTTGTGGTTGATGATGGAATATCTGTAGCAGGCTATGGGACTGCTACATCCACCTCAGCCTCCAATTCATCTCTAACAGTCGATCCTGTAGCACAATCTACAACTTTTTCTGAACTAGTGATTTCAATAGTGTCGAGCTTAGGATGAAAATTTCAAATTGATAAATAGTTAGAAAGCTCATAAACGACCAAATCTCAATATTTTTTTTTAAAGACAAGGGTGCTGAAAACAATGGAAGATATGACATCAGCCAATGATGGTGAATTATGGTAAAGGAACATAGGACAAATGTGCACTACGAAAATGCCTAGTGAGTTGGCAACGCCCTTTTCAAAGTTTGATTTGACCCCATTAACGGACATAGGGACATCATGGAAAGGATAAATAACATGAGTGGATGGAGTGACTTGTCAATTCGTTATGATCATGGGGCTGATAATGCTTGGTGTCAAGTCAAAAGGTGAGTCAAAGACATAAACCATAAAATGAACCTAGGCTAAAATCATATGTGTGGGCCAAAAAGGTGAGAAAAAACCCTAGACTAACCTAAGAAAATCACTAAGAGAAAAATCAAGCAAACCTAAAGACTAAAGGATAAAAATTAAAACCTAAGGGATAAAAGACCCATGACAACTTCATGTGATAACACTTGGTATGAAGGTATACAACCATATACCATGGTCCCATGGATAAGTGTGGACCATAATGCTGAAATAGGATCGAGAATCAAGGTCCCATGTAGGAATACAAGCCACCATACTGAAGTAGTCAAACCATCACTGTAAACCTGGGTCCCATGTCCAAATGCTCATGCAAACTCCATGTTGAAGATTTCAGAACACAATAGCCAACTAAAAATTATGCTTCAAAGATTGACACTAGTCGTGTAGTTCCAAATATGTAACACCAGACAAAAAATCATCCACTACTACTGGAGAATAAAAAAATTGAAGAATAATATATCTTATCACCAAAAAATTGTCTGCAACATTACAAACAATGGTTGAAGAAAGACATCAATTCCAACAGAAATTAGTATACCTACAACATCAAAATCCATCAAAAGGCATAAAACTATATACTTGGTTCATAAATCAAAGTGCACAAATTTACCAAAGGAAGCGTGTGCACTGTGCACATAATGCGTGGGCTAACAAAATTGATCCAGGTGGATATTGGTGGCTACCCACCTTTTCCAAATGGCTCAAAACGACTTTCTGACAATTTTGACAATTTACTATTTTTAGCAGGTTTTAACTTCCGGGGCCATTTTGAGGGCCCAAATGAAGGTTTTTCGAGATCGAGGTTCTCAATGATAGGCGAAGGAATAATTGAGCCCGCAAAATGAATATCGATCTAGGTGGATATCGGTGGCCACCCACCTTTTCCAAATGGTTCAAAACGGTTTTCTGACAATTTTGACAATTTACTATTTTTAGCAGGTTTTAACTTACGAGGCCATTTTAAGGGCCCAAATGAAGGTTTTTCGAGAACGAGGTTCTCAATGATAGCCGAAGGAATAATTAAGACCCCAAAATAAATATTGATCCAGGTGGATGTCGGTGGCCACCCACCTTTTCCAAATGGCTCAAAACAACTTTCTGACAATTTTGGCAATTTACTATTTTTAGCAGGGTTTAACTTTCGGAGCCATTTTGAGGGCCCAAATGAAGGCTTTTCGAGATCGAGTTTCTCAATGATAGCCGAAAGAATAATTGAGCCCCCAAAATGAATATTGATCCAGGTGGATATCAGTGGCCACCCACCTTTTCCAAATGGCTCAAAACGACTTTCTGACAATTTTGACAATTTACTATTTTTAGCAAGTTTTAACTTTCGGGGCCATTTTGAGGGTCCAAATGAAGGTTTTTCGAGATCGAGGTTCTCAATGATAGCCAAAGGCATAATTGAGCCCCCAAAATGAATATTGATCCAGGTGGATATCGGTGGCCACCCACCTTTTC
>SNQJ01S0067558.1:19480-39682 GCA_010110895.2 Picea sitchensis | reverse complement strand
TGTCTTTGGATTGTTAACTTGGTTAGAATGGATTTGAGATTTGCTTTGTCAAGATAGATTGTAAATACTATCAGATCTGTGCTCTCGGAATTCTTGGAGTTAAAGTGTGTGGGGAACAAAGGATAGTTGGAAGGGACCTTACGACATCAAGGCCATGGTTGTAATATCTCTTTCACATTTAATATGATACAGTAATATGATTCTTTCCTATCAAGCTTGTTGTGTTTTATTGTATGATTCCTTGATCACATACATAGGTTTATATTGAGTTTATGCTATTTCTATCACTTTGGTTGGTTGCGTTCTTTTGTAGGTTCATCATTGTATCAGCATTGGAACAGAGCTAGGATGGCGATGGCAAGAGGAAGCGACATTTAAATGGTATGTCACCCATCCCTCTTTAGTTAGTAAATTCAATATCTAAAACTTAAGGAAAGTGTCATGTTCTGGTGTGTTTTGTTCTAGATCTAGGTGGATCTAGGGAGAACAGTTAGTGTCTGCACCTATCGATTAGTCTGATAACATAAAGGGTTCAAAAAAATTAATGGGGAAGTCAAGAATTATTGTATTTGGAGTGGTATCTCATTAGGAGGTTTCCCCCTTGAAGAAGCAAGTAAACAAGGGTGGATCCTTTCTGTAATAGGATCTATTATATAATGTTGCCCTACCTTAAGGGTTTGGATAATAATAAAGTGGGAGTTATTCTATATTATTCTTGGATATATTTTGGTTTTTTTGTATTCATATCTTTGGTACTTAACAAGTTGTATCATAGCACTTTCTTTGACCACAAAAATGGGAAAATTTGTTTTTCTATTTTGCATATTTTTCGAAGAAAAAAAAGAGAGGATTGCGACACTGCGAACAATTCTTGTAGTTCTATATGTACAATTTTTCAAAATTGGTTGTATATATGAGTTCCTCTCAAAAAAACAAGAAATTTCAAAAACAAAATCATCTGAAACAAAGTTTACGAAGTGAAGTTATCACCATTTTAAAATCTGCTAATTTTTAGGGTTTTTTCATTGATGCCCGAGCGGTTTTGCTGATTTTTGTAGCAACTGGTGTTAAATTTTCCCAAAAGAATTGCAGATCTGAGTTCCTCTTGAAAAATTTCCCCATTTCAAAAAACAAATCATCTGAATCAGAAATCTGAAAGTGACTATATCATTGATTTTAAATCAATCATTTTCTAGGGTCTTCGTGATGGTGACGGGACTACAAAACTCACAACTTTTCACAGAGTGTTCAGATTGCCACCAGATCAATGTCATTGGATAGAGAATTTTAAGAGATTTATTTTGGTATATTATGTGTGGTGTTTCCAATGGATATTCTCGCACGACTCCTCATGGATATTCTACAGAAGTTTGAATCCCTCAAGACAAGTGTTCAAAATCTTCAAGCATTGCAAGAGAAATATATTATGCAGGACATCAAGGACAAATATAATCAAGAAGCATCTACTTGGTATGAATTTGAGGTCGATTGTGATGATTGGTATATGGATAGTTGTCATTTATGGGATGAAAACCATTTCCATATTCTATTTGATGACTCTACTCCACTTCATATAGAGCACACCCTCGAGAGTAGACCAAAGCCTTCTATGGATATTGTTGTGTTGGTTTTGTCACATGGGTGAGAAAAAGTGCAAAACTTACTTGCCTAGTTAAGTCAGCTAAACAAGATAGAGGTTTGTGACTTGATTAGATAACCAAATACACATGAAACAAGGAAATAAAAATAAAAACAAAAAGAAATAAATGTTAGAGAAGCTTGCAATAACTAGAACCATGGAAAAAAAATGGCAATCATATAGCTACCAATGGATCAATGTATTGATAGGATAGCACCGTAGAGAAAGGCATGGAATTATGAATCCCCTCTTCCTCCTTGGGAGGGCTCTTGATTTCCCTAATAGAGATATCTTCTCTTCATACAATGGCAAGTAACAATGGTGAAGAAATAAAATGCCAATCCTCTCAAGAGGTGAGTGGAATGGCCCTTGTTATAGTGCTTGAATGATTCAAAGAGAAAAGAGGATTCTCCATGAATAATTCTTGTAGCATAACAATACCTTGAAGTTCTTATTTTATTAGCACACACATGGAATATATTTATAGTGTCCATTCATGGCAAGATATTACTGGTTCATGATGTGAACAAGGGACCTTTTAGGGCACTTCCTAGCCCTTGACCAACCTCCAAGCTAGATTTCGCTTAGATCTGAGTGTCAAAACCTATTGGAAGTCAGACTAGAAGTGGTTGAGAGGCCGAAAAGATTCATAAATGTGTCGTTCATGAGAAGTGCGCGGGTTTTCTCATAGACAGTCATGCATCTTGTGCATTCTACGCACAGTGCACACTTAGGGCTGTGTTAGCCCGCACATTTCACGTGCTTCCTTTGGTGAATTTGTGAAATTTGTTTTATGAACCAAGTATATAGTTTTATTCATTTTTTATGGATTTTGATGTTGTAGGTGTACTAATTATTGTTGGAATTGATGTCTTTCTTCAATCATTGTTTGTAATGTTGCAAACGATTTTTCAGTGATAACAGATGCCCCATGATGTGTGAGGTTAGGAGCATACGTATAGCCGAAATACATCAATGTTTCTTTTGATGATGGTGCCATTGTGTGGAAGAGAGAAGAGAGGAACTGCAAGAGTGATCCTCAGGAGGGGGAGGGAAAATGGTGGGAACCAAACCTTTCTCTAGAAAGAAAAAATAAAATATGTATACAAACGAGGAAGACATGCCTCATGCTCGTGTCATGAAACCAAAATGTGGGATTGTAACTCAAGATGTATGATGATGTAGACAAATGCAGCACCCTCGGGGGTGGTTGATAAAGACAGATGATGATTCTGAATGGTGAATTGGCTCTGAAAAGAGTAATGGACGATGGTAAGAAGTGTCGATGAATCGTAGGCATTGATGGCTCATCAAATTCAGAGGTCTACGACTAGTATGGAAAACTACAACGGTCACATAGTAAGACCCACCTTAACATGAGAGTTTGTTGAAGTTGAATGTTATGGGGTTCATTCTCGGAAGTGAAAAAATTATCGGGACTCACAATACTAGGGGGTGAAATCAGCATGAGTGTCAAGTTGCCAAGGGGAACTATGAATGGGACAACTCATGTGGGGGAGAGTGTTATCAGTGGACAGTAGAAAAATGTGGCAGAGGTAAAGATACTGCAGAGCCAGATGTAGGGACCCTAAAGGAAAATGTTAGAGGGTGTGACTGCGATATGAAATTGTTTACAAAGGGAGTAATTACATGCTAGTGTCGAGCATATACCTGAAGGGGCTATAATATTTCTTAACAAGTACCTCCACATAAAAAACCAAATACCCGACGTGAACAATATCTAATGATAAAGAACATATAACATTTATTTGATAAAACTGAAATTTAGCATATGTACCTGAACGTGGCATGGAAAAAATGCTCCTTCGGGGAGAAGTGCAGATGATAACCCAGGGAATGTCAATGTATTGATGGTTGGATCGGGATCTCATGGCCAAGAATGGTTCGGAAAATGGAGGTTCTGGGCTCCCGTAACAGAATGTGGAAGTTGGGAAAAAGGGCCTATATATGGATGGTGGGCCCACAATGCCACCTCATTTTCCCCGACACTATTATTGATCTGGCGAGAGAGCTGTGAGGTGATTTGGAGATTACGAGACTGTGGGGCTACCAATCTGGCAGTTGTGAGAGACATGTTAGTGACCTTATCTTCCTGTACTTTGTGAAGCTGGGGGAGAGTAGCTAGGAACTATACGGAAGGCTGCACATGGGGTTTTTGAGGTAGGTGCCCACTAATGCGCGGGAAAAGGGGGAATACTCATGCATGTATGCATAGGTAGAACTCGGTTTCCTACACATTATATGCAGGTTTTTCCCAAATAGTCGTGCATTAATGAATGTGCGGCTGTGATGGGAAACCCCATGCATAATGTGCGGCTGTGTAGGTAACAATCACACATATGGGTGCATGGGTTGTATAGACAAGCGTGCATTGCATGCATGCATGTATCACGGAAAACTGTGCACCCATGCACAACTGTGAGTGTGACAATTGGACATTAGTGTGCATTTGTTTGATGAACTATCGCATATAGATGCACAATTGTATGGGGTAAATCCATTCACTATGTGCAGGATGAGGGGTGTATGAATTTTTTATGTTTAGGATTTTTGATGTATGATGTGGATGAGAAGGTGTTTCTAGGTGAATGCAGGTGATCAACAGAGTGGGGGACTATGTCGTCCACTGGCGAGAGTGAGACTAGGATCAATTGAGAGAGACTATGAGGGAGTATCCAGTAGTGTGTAGACACTTTGCAGCCTGTAGGTTGTTGAAGTTCTTCAATTGTCCGTTGATATGGTCATAGGAGTTCTTACTCCAGGTTTTTATTCAGATGTGGAGCACTGACCTACAATGTTTTGTTGTGTGGGGGGAGAAACTGAAATTCTCTATAGTAGAGGACATATATTTTTTGACAGGACTCCCATTGCAGGGGAGGGAATTGGTCATGGATCCCCATCTACTAGGGGAGGAAAGGGTAGAGACCATCACGGTGAGACATTGTTATGGGACGAACCCTATGTCGGGTTCAATAGTGCGGATTGAGGCCCTAGATGAACTACTGACAAAGTGCATAGCTTCCATGGTGGTGAGGATTTATGGATCCTTAGGCACTTAACGGATCAAATGTGAGCAGTTGAGAGTGGTTGAAGAGGTCTTGGATGGAGACCTATTCATGTGAGGTGTGTTGATGTAGACCCAGATGGTTTCCTAGCTAAATTAGCGTCGATGTGTCGATTCCAATGACTTTTCCTTTGGGTCAATTTGGTGGCATGGTTCTTGGAAGAGTCTTTGCTAATAGCCCTCAGTTATCTTGCTTCATTATCACGATAGAGATCCTTGATTGATCACGATGGAGCAAATTTTTTTGGCACGACATGGTTGCGCCCTCAGATTATACTGGCACAAACATCACGATGAGATCCTTGATTGATGCGATGGGCAAATTTTTTGGCCTGACATGGAGGAGGGGAGGGTGGCCATTACTTTACGGCCACATTTGCTCGAGTGTGGCAGAAAATGCCGCAGGTGATTCTATAGTTTCCATAGGCTAGTATGGATTACAGACAGGATCCAGACATGGTGTTACCTCCTGGGGAGGACTGGGATCATAGAGGTATGTGTGTTATCTGTTTTTTTTGTGATTTTGGTAGATAGTGTTGATTAGAAATGTGTATGGATGTTGATACTATTTTTGGTTTGTTTTGTAGATGTTGGACCCTAGGGTTGAGAGGTGGAGGTCATAAGGGAGATGGATCGATGGGATCCGACTCGAAAGGAGCCCACATAGGCAATGGCTGAGTAGAGGCATCGACAAGATGATGTCGGTGCGGGACTGTTGAGAGAGCCACAAAGGGATGCAACAACCATCTTAGAGGATCTACGTCGACGGTTCGAGTAGGTCCTACAGGGGGTTCCAGAGGGTGTATGGGCCCACATATAGGACGATGAGGTCTTGGACCAGTCTCCAGGACTACCGATCGAGTGGGGGGCATTGATCCACAAGGCAGTGATGTCGGGGCCAACTATGACAGGTCGCCTTCCCCCTGGAGCTAGAGTGCCCCTAGCTGGCGGGGTACCTCCGGATGACAGAGGACTTGGGGGGGGGAGATCTAGGGGCACCTTGAGTTCCGAGTTGATATATATGGGTTTATGGGCCCAATTTTGTATAGGGTATTTGATACCCAGTTTTGTATTTATAGGAATGATGAGACTTATGAGCCTACATGAAGATGTGTATATATATTTTTTGTAAAACAATTATGACCTTATATATATATATATATAGTGGATATATTGATGATCATTTTTGCCTTTGTGTTTTGCGTTTATGGTTGTGATGTATTTTTCTATCTTTGACAGATATATCATGCTATGTATATGATGTTTTTAATGTGATAAATGCCAATTCAAGACTAGGTTATCCATGTGATTTACTACTTGATTGAGGTTTCTTGGAATATGTGTAAATGTGATTAAATAAACGCTACGAGATAAGAGTCTAACTTGCAGGTATTTTCGGAAGAGGCAGGGATCATGAACATGATACACGTTGTTGAGATGCAGGATGATGAGATGGGAATCTAATAGAACGCTAAGGTGATGAATGTGGCAGTGACTAGTCTCGGTGAGGAGACCAATGGCAACGTCATATTCGTCTTGGTTGTTGGTGGTTGAACCTAAGCATATGTCGTTGGAATGGAGTAGCACATGTGAGGGGGTATAGAGGGCCCAAGAAGCCGAAGCGAGATTATGGGTCCAATGACCAGCACCGTCAGCATAACCAATGTGGTAGGTTGATAGATGTATACATATGTCAACAACATAGGTGATAGATCAGACATGAGGAGTGGTGGCTGATGTAAAATAAGACTAAAAACTCTACAAATGTGCATAAGCAGAAAAATAAGGTAGGGGGGTTACGCATAGGCATATAAATTCTTCAGGTATAACCCATTGACGGGTTCTTTGAGGGGGAAGCCTTCAGGAGAGGCCAAGATGTAGGCACCTTTAGTGAGGCACTGTTGGATGATGAAGGGGTCATGCCATAATGACTTGAATTTCCCATGGCCAAGAGTGTCGTGAGAGATATCATAGGCTAACAAAATATCACCTTCGTTAAATGAGCAAAGGTTTTCATAGTGGTCGAAGGTGGCTTTGGATCTCTTTTTAGCTTCCTCATTGTGTTGTAATGAAGATCGATGGTCTTCATCAAGGGACTCTAAGGTCAACAGGCATTGCTCTATTGGAGCAGTTCCAGGTAAGATATCTATGGAAGTGTGTAATGTGGGGATTTCACACTCGATAGGGAGTGTGGTTTCGATCTTGTGGATGAGGTGGAATGGAGTAAAAACGGTGGCGATTTTGACTACCGTGCGATAGGCCCATAAAGATGGAAAAAAAATGATGCCAGTTGGTCTTGTGTTTGTTCATGGTGCATTGTAGCATGGTTTTGAGGAATTTATTGACAACCTCTACCTGTCCATTGGACTGTGGGTAGTATGGGGAGGAAAACTCATGGGTGAAGCCTAACTTGGAGGAGAGTTCTATAAAGATCTCATTCTCAAAGTGTTTACCATGATCATAAACTAACTATTGTGGGACTTCAAACCAGGTAATGACATGGTTGAAGAAAAAATGCATTGTTGTGTCAACAATGTTAAATGTGGGCATGGATTTGGCCCATTTGGTAAAATAATCCACTGCCACCACTATGTACCTATGTCCATTATTGGATGGAGGGTTGCAAGTCATGAAATCTATGCCCCATTTACAAAAGGGGTCATCCGTGATGACATAGTGTAGAAGAGCTGGTGGAGCTCATACTTTATTTGCATAAAGCTGACATTTATCGCATTGCTTGAAAACATGGATGAAGTCATGAAATAAAGTAGGCCAGAAGTATCCTGCTCGAATGATTTTTTGGGTGGTAGACATACTCGAGAGGTGACCACTGCAAGAACCACTATGGAAATCATTTAAGACTCTATCAGATTCATTGATGGTAAGACAACGTCGAAGAATAGTATCGACCTCGCGTCATTAAAGAATGTCTCCAATGAGGAGGTATCTGGGAGCCTGATGAAAAATGCATCTACGATCATGTCTAGAGAGGTGAGACCCGAAATTTTGTGTATGAAGGTAGATGAGGAGGTCGTCGTACCGGGGATCATCTGAGGGGATGAAGAAGAGGTGTTCATTAGGGAAATCTTCATTGATGGGGGAATCTTTGGAGTCTGAGGGAAAATATGTAATGATTTTAGCAAGGGCCAGATATTTCTTGATTTTGGGAGTGAATAACTCTATATCGTATTCCTGGAGGATAACGATCCATCGAGCAAATTTGTCG
Source organism: Picea sitchensis (assembly GCA_010110895.2). Taxonomy (NCBI): domain Eukaryota; kingdom Viridiplantae; phylum Streptophyta; class Pinopsida; order Pinales; family Pinaceae; genus Picea; species Picea sitchensis. Next base: position 31,732 of record SNQJ01S0067558.1, on the reverse strand, counting down.
TTGATCTTTCCTCGGCTAAGAAAGTATTGCATGGGGTTGGAATCTGCCACGACCTTGGTAGTTTGAAGCATAATGTAATGCCGTAGTGTTTGGACTACGAGGAAAAATGCTAATGCAAAATTTTCATCATGATTATACTTTAAGGGTGGTCCTGAAAGGTTTTTACTAATGTAGTAAATCACATGTTCATGATCATCATCCCCTAATTCGATGAGGACTCCTGCGACTGAAACGATAGAGGCTGATAATTAGAGGATGTAATTGTGATCATAGTTTAGGGGACTAATCAAAGGGGCATTGTATAGGGTGGATTTTAAATAATCAAAAAATATTTGAGCATGTTCATCCCATCGAAATGGGATATCATGGCGCAATAAGTGGAGAAAATATTGTGTGTGAGTGGCGTAGTCTGGGACAAAGCAACATAAAAAGTTGGCTTTTCCTTGTAGGCTCTGCAGTTGGTGTAAATTCCTAGGTGGTGGAATTTTGGTGATAGCCTGGATCTTGAGGGGGTCCACGATGATGTCATGTTGGGAGACAATGAAACCACGGAGGCGCCCGACAGTGATGCAAAAGACACACTTAAGGGGGTTCAAGCAAATATTATATTGGTGACATCATCGAAAAATGATGCATAAGTCATCTAAATGTTGGGTTTTCTTTTTGGATCGAGCAGTGAGGTCATCCAAATAAGAGAGAATGATGGAAGCAAGATCATGAAAAATGTAGGTCATGTCCCGTTGGAATGTAGCACCATCATTTTTTATCCCAAAGGGCATGAAACAATAAGAAAAGGTGACCCAAGGGGTTGTAAAAGCAGTTTTGTACTGATTTGTTGGGTGGATTTGAATTTGATTGTAGCCGAAGAACCCATCCATAAATGAAAATTCCTCATGGTCGGCACAATCATCGATTATTTGGTCTATGAAAGGGGTTGGGAAGCTATCTTTGGGACAAGCGTGGTTGGGGTCGCAAAAGTCTGTGCATACACAAATAGTTTACTGTTTTTTGTTAACATGGATGGGTTTGGAGACCCAAGAAGTGTATGCAATGGGGTAAATGAACCCGACGGTGTGTAATTTGTCAATTTCAGCTTTGATAGCCGCAAATTTGGATGGGTGGAGGGGGTGTTGTTTTTGGTGACTAGGGGCGATATCCGACCATGTGTCGATTCGATGTTTGAATATAGAAGGATTGAGGCCATGCATCTCTATATATGAACAAGCAAAAATATCTCGGTATTCCTAAAAGAGAGATTTGTAAGAAATGATCTCTTCATGGGAGCATGTGATGCCAATGGTGATCTCTTCTATGATGCCTAGTTTAATGGAAATGTCAATTTTCACTGTGGGGGAGATGTTGGCCATGTTTCCTTCTTCAAAAGCATCGGGGGTAGGAATAGGGTTTTTGAACCAGTCAATATGGCCCGGAGGAATAAAATCCTTTGTTTTGATTATGCATAGCAGGGCTTGGTTAGGAGGGTAAAAGACCTCTTGTGAGAAGAAAATTGCTCGATGATGGAGCACATTCCATGGGAAATTAGGGGTAGTCAGTTCCTCCAAGATATCTTTATGGCAGTGGAAAATTTTAGGATACAGGGGATCCTGGGAGATGGCAGGGGGAACCGCCAATGGGTAAGTGTTATTGTCCTCAAGGGATGAGGATGTAGAAGGGATATCGTGTACGGGGTGTGATGGATCTCTTGAAATAAACCAAATTTCAAGACACTGTGGATGATACATAGTGGTGTGGGGAAATATCTCGTATGGGAGAATTGCCGGAGAATTGGGAGGATTTGGGGAAATATCCTTCGACTGTCGAAATGTGAACAATGGAGGGATGGGGAGTAACTTAGGTTTAGGGGAGGTGAGAATGAAAATATTTGAGGATTGGATGAGGGGATTATGCTACATCACGAATGATGGGGTGTTCAGATGAGGTTGGATAGGGGATGAGTGACGACCTTGGTATTCAACAATCAAAGGACACTGGTACGTGAAATGAGCAAGTGAGTCACAGATAGTGCAAGGACATATCATTCACTCGGGGACTGACGAGGAAATATAATGAATTTCAGTAATGTGAGCATCAGTAGAGAGTTCCTGAGAGGGATCAGGCAGAGATGCATGGCATACGACAACTAATGTTTGGTGGAATTGAGGTAGAGTTGGGAAATGATGAGTTAAATGGCCATGTTCAGAGCATAAGGCACAAGCGAAATTGGTCTGTAACCCTTTCTTACGTGTGATTGAGGACTCCATAGTAGTAGCATAGGTACTTGGTGGAGTGGTAAGAAATGGGGTTTCTCTTGGGAGCTGGATAAAATTGTGTAGTTCGAGAAGAGTAGGACATCAGTTAGTGGGGTGTCCTTCTCTTTCACATAGGGCACAAGGATGTTGAGCTCGGGGAGGGAGTGGATCTATGGGCACATTCTTCCTTCGTCTTCCCTCGGTGGTGGTGGTGTTGTTGTTGGTTGAGGGTGGGGGTGGTGTGGTAAAATCCTATGCTGGGATCTGCATCGGTAATCCCTCTATTTGAGGAGGGAGAGATGGTGGAGGAACCATAGCAGGTGGGTGGAGATACCATATAGGGATGGCAAGAACCATGTTGGGAAGGGTGAGGCTAGACGCTACCTGGAATGATTGGAATTCAGGTAGTGGGTAGAAAAAGGGGATTTGGTTAGTGGCTTGTGGGACTGTCTCCCAAACTGGTATTTTCCCTTGGAAGGNATGGTGTTTTCAAGGAATTCATGAGGTAGTAGTTCACTGACTGGTAGAACATCGATGTGGGGAGGGGACTCAGTGAGAGGAGTATTGTCTTTGATATTTGTTCCGTTAGAGGAAACTATACACACTTGTACTGAAAAAAATGAGTTTAGGAGAGGTGGTGTTCCATGATAAGTTCCTAATAAGTATTGGTCTTTGAATATTCCAAGGCCAATGTTTATGACTCGAAAAGCATCCGAGCTAGCATGGACAAGAGGGAGGATGTTATCAATGTTGGTGGAATGATTAGGCTCGTAATGTGTAAGTTGGTCAACGGTGACGATTTTTCCATTATGGGGGAACATCATCGTACAAAACACATAAGAGGTTATCACCTTCATAGCATGCATGTAGCTACATTTGAAAAAGATATCGTAAACAAGTGGGACATCGATAAATTCAATGTCAATGAGGATGGTTTTTCCCCCAAGTTCTACAGAGACATTTTGGAAGATCCCTTTAGGGGATGATGGTCGACCATCATAATCTCTGAGGCTGATGGCATATGGTACTAGATCAGGTGAGCCGAGTTTCTGCCATACTAATTTGGACATGATGCATGTGGATACACCTTCATCGATGATGCACCAATGAACTGTGACATTCTCAATTTTAACTAGTATCTGAAAGGATACCTGAGTGGGGAGGTGTGGTTCTCCTCTATCTAAATAAAAGGTGATTAGTCGAGTATCTACTAGGTTGAATTCCCCTAAGGAGGAAAGAAAGGAGTTGTGTTGTGATGGACAGGTTTGGAGGACCTCCAATACAGACATGGCAACAGGATATTGTGCTAATTCATCGACCATACTGTAGCTATGGGCTTCCCTAGAATGAGGATTATGGACATTCCATTGTAAAGGTATGCGGGGGTTTTGTTTAGTGTTAGGGAGTGGGATCATTGATTGTTTTCCTGTTTTATCTAGAGTTGTTTATGATTTGGTTGGGGTATATTCGGGAGGCATTCCGTATTGATGACCACGTGTTTGTAGAAGAATCTCTTCTTCGCCAGTAAGGAGGATACTGTGATTGGCTGGATTGGGACCTATGTTTTGATATTGCCCCATTTGTGGTGGAGTAGATTTTATATATTTTTGGGTTTTCATCACACATTGGTGTGGAATGGGGTTTTTCAAAATGACCATAGGTGGTGGTTGCAAATAATGCTGTGGGGTCAGCTGAGGGGCAGGTGGTGCCGGAAGACGTTGAGTGTTCATGGATTCTTTCATCCATTTGTAATCAACAATTTGGGGGAAGTGGTGAGTATAATGTCCATATTCACCACATAGGGCACAAGGGAAGTTGGTTCTGAGATTGTTGTTCTTCCCTTGTCGTGGTTAATTGTTATTGTTTCCCCCTTGGTGGTTCTATTTTCCTTGATTATGTTTTCCTTGGTGGTTCTGTTTTCCTTGATTATGGTTTCCCCCAGTGGGACAATGTTGTTGGGGGTTATTTCCTCCTGGTCTCGGGTTGTTATTGTTTCTATTTTTTCCTTTCTTCTTGGAATTATTCGAATGGTGAGACATATTTTTTGTATTCAACTGTTCAAAAACATTAACCTGTTGAATGGGAGAGGGCTGGACAAATTTAAAACTGACATGTGGTTGTCTTGGTGGAGGAGTAACCGACTGGGGAGGATCAGGAAATGGAAAATATGGATTGTTTTTTGGATATGATCCATATGGAATATAGGAATTTGAAGCACTTCCACTATTGTTGGGGTTATATACGAGGTTTGGGGGTGGACCCTTACTTTATTGAGAGACTAGATGCATCAGGGGTACCGGTGGGGGTCCCCCCAACGACAGAGGGGGCACAACAGGATATGACTGTTGGTGAGTGGGAGGAGGGTAATAAGACATCCCTCCATATGGTCGAGGGTAATTATTTTCACCATAATTGGGTGATGGGTGGCTATAAGGGTTGAGATGTGTTATAGAAACAATCAATCCATCCACAGCATGAGAAACCCCAGGTTTGTCCTGTCCAAATGGTAGGGGTTTGGGTGCATCAAGAAATATTTTGTCTAAGTAACCTGATTGGGCATATATGACGTCAAATTACTAGGCCTTGCTAATGGCTTCCTCTTCTAATTGAGGAAAAGTGGATGCTACATCTTTGGTAATCATGGGGACGAGCGATTTAAGAAACTAATCTAGACATTGTTCTTTGGTGGTTTCTTCTTTACACAAACTACGTCGTCGATGCCATTCATGGATGTGGTCAGTGATATGGATAGCAGTGGTTTGTTTGAACTCAGAGAGAATTTCTAAGCCAGTGTCATGACGAAATGGTAATTGAAAAAGGGACAGAAAGGCCTTGGCCAATGATTCAAAGGTCACATGGGACCTTGATTTTTCATCCACATACCATTTTGTTGATGAACCAGTGAGGGTTCTTTGAAATAATCTCAAGTAGATGGAATCATCCATGATGTTGTTTGAAGAGAACCATAATTGGAAATTCATAACATGGTTGGTGGGGTCTTCCCTTGGTTTTCCCTCAAACTTTGGAATTTCTTAAGGCAATTTGGTAGGCATATTGGGCCAACTGGCATCATGCAAAATGGGATCATTCATGAGTTTGGTTAAATCAAGAATGTTGAGGGGTGCAAAGTATGGAATAGGGGGATTTGGTGGAGGATTATTTCCAGCCATTGTGTGTGTATGTAGTGAACATGTCCCTTGAGAGGGATTTGGTGGGTTTGTACTTCTTCCTTGAGAAGAAGTTTGACCCCTGCCTCCTTGTGAAGGAGAACCAATAGATGGATTTCCTTGAGTATTTGACCCAAGTAAAGCCGATACAAAAATAGTAACACTCACTATGGTGTGAGATGGTGGAGTTGATGAGTTGGGGAGACTAGGGACTCCTCCTAGAATAGGATGGAGATTATCCAAGAGTCTAGAACGATAAGGATTATGTGGTTCCCCTATGGTTCCGACTAGCAAAGTGAATGTGTGAAAATGGTGACAAGAGAGAAATAAATGAACAAGTGCTTTTTATATTTTTGACCTTCACAAAATAGTATAACTCTTAATTTAGCACTGGGCCTTCCAATAACACTCAACGGTGGGGTATGAATCCACCGGGAGAGGAACTAGTGAATGTTGAAGTAGTCAATTATAACGAGGGGTAGAGGGTGCACATCCTAAAAGAGCTGGTGATATTTCCCAATAGCCACACGAAATCTGACCAAAGTGTGATTGCAGCCCACAACCACCATCTGGGTAGATATCTTATGTTTGGCCTCTAAGTAACTCGGTCAAAGTGAAACATTTATATTTTCAGCCTAAAAAATGGGTCATGGGCTAGATACCCTCACAAGAGTTGGGTGACTCAAGGAGGGATGCACAAAACAACCGGACCTCGGCCTTCGACCCTTCATGGGTATCTCCCTTCCTTATGGTATAGGAACACTTGAATTGGAGGATTTGAAGGATCCCTACTCTCAACTTCTATTGTTTCAAAATGTGAGAACCTGATAACGGGGGGTTATTTGGATGCCTACCCCCGATATCCTACCTAGACTAAAAAAATTCTTTAGGCACCTCTTGTGGAGGAAAATTTAGTGCGTTTTTAGAAAAAAATTTAGATGGAGTGGGATGAGAGATTGGGGTCATGGACCAAATTCGTTTGAATTAAAATGGTGTGGATAATTTCTAAATAAGTAGTCAGATCTTTCGGAGTTCCTTTTGAAGTACTTTATGGGTACTTAAAAAAGAAAGCTTACTTCGACCTCCACTATTCTAATAGAAATTGTGTGTGATGAGCGGCTTTGTGTGCAAGTAAGTGAAAAGTGTGAAAACTATTTTAATAAGTTAAGTGTAAGATTGTGACATGTGGACTTCTTGTGATCCTTACAAATCTTCTTACCTAGCTTACTATGTTCTTTAGTAAAACCTTGCAGAATATTTAAAGCCCTAGAGAACTATCAATGTGGACATGTGGGTTTGTTACTTGATCCTTTAAACTCCCTAGAATGTTGTCTATACTAGCAAATATTTTGAAAATATCCTAGGATTGTAGAGATGTGGGCGTGTATGGGCCTGTTACTTGATATTTTAAACTTTTCCTAGAGTGTTGTCTAAACTAAGAAATCTTTTGAAACTATCCTAAGATTGTAAACATGTGGGCATATATGGGCCCTTACAAATATTTTAGATAATTTTCAAAACTAAGAGGTACCCAATGGGGTTTTTTCCCTCTCCTAATGATTTAAAGGAGATTAAATTTACATTTAACCACTTTTTATAATTCCCGAGATCACACTTGGGTGTAGGGAAGAGCATATTTGAGGGTTAAAATTGATTTCTAGTCCTAAATTATTTCATTGTGTTTTGAAAAATAAATAATCTTAACTCAAAGTTTTAAATGCCAAATGATCCATCATGTTGGCACAAGGGTATACCTAGGGTTCAATGCTTCAACATCGCACCAACAAAACCCTAACTATTGGCCCTTTCGAAAACACCTATGAAGCAGATGAAGTGTCACCCAAGGTAGATGTAGGGGGGGTTGCAGGACTCAGGTGTCTACAACCAAGCTAGGACACAAATCTGTGATTACAACACTTAGTAAAGAACTTAGACAACAATGTGCATTAGTTCATGAGTCTCATTCACATCACAGATTTAAACCTGTATTATAGATCAACGCAATAACAATAAATATCAAGCACTTCCAATCACTTAGCACATAGAATAGCTCAGATCTAGCATTTAATCATCTTTAAGCACTAAGAAACAACATCAAATTCATTCATCATACATTATAACATAGCACTAAGCAAATAAACAACATAAATCATAAATCACATTGCACAAAGCACATCAAGACACAGGATGTACATGGTTCACCCCAATGTGGGGCTACGTCCACCAATGGATTCTTATTATTTATTAGTCTTCAATATTCTTACATTGATCTGCTCCTATGCACAAAGACACAGATCCAAAATCCACAGAGGATAGGAGATCTGCGCACTGCGCGCCAGATCCTCCTTCCCAAAATCAGGTCAAGACACAGAGCCTCACTCTACACAGTCTGTTTTCACAAAGCCACTTACAACCTCTTGCACTAAGCCAACATTAACACTTACAACATATGGTTCACATAGCCCACTGTCCCGTTATGTTTCTTACATTGCTTAGCTACTTATTTATACATTTACAAAAAGGCCTAAACATGGTTAAACCCATGGGCTGACATCCCCTAACCCAATACATAAACCCTAGTAAACCCTTTTCTTGGTCCACAAGCATGGAAAATAAGTGAGATCCCGTGATTTTAGCTTTGCCTGGGCACTCCATCTTCGACCAGACTATCGAACTCCCAAAAGTGGTCAAACATGACCAATGTTTCCTTAAACTTGGTCGAGGGCCAACATGCCCCCAGCACTCACCTGTGAATCATCCCAAGTCACTCAGATCTGAGAAACACTACTTCAAAGGCCTCGAGCTTAGCTCGAGATACCTCGACTTGCTGCTTCGCAAGATCCTCCTACTCGACAAAATCCTGAATCACCTATTCTGTAACAGGCCCTTCCAAGTGTTGTTCCACTGTCGCAACCACCTGGTTTAGTTGCAAGCCTTGTCCTTCAATCTATTCAAAAATCGTGCAGGATTCGTCTTGCACCGGTTGTAGTCTCTGTGTAACTTCCATGAATATGCACTGTATAGAAGTAATCTGCTGCTGGACTGTGCACTGCTCCTATGATCTCTTCATTTTCTCAACTACGGTGAGTAGCTTCATTTGTGCCTGGACGGTGGAGGCCTGCTACTTCGCCTCCTATAGTTGTGCTTCCAGTTTCCTCATCTCTGGATCTTCTGCGAGGCATTCATAGGTCTGCGCACTTTGATCACTCAATTGCTTACATTCCGAGGTGAGTGCCCCGATCCTTCCAAATGCACTCTTGGCGACTTCCTCCCTCTGATCATGCACTTATTGCAGAGTGTTTGACACTTCTTGGAGATCTAACTCTATTACCCTTTCTTGAAGATGTTGAATGGCCTCAGTGAGCTTCCCCACTTGAATCTCGGTTGACTCTTCTTCCTCCTGTGCCAATCCCGACACATAGCGAAGTGATTTAGTCACTACCTCTTTAACCATAGTCTTCTCGGCGAGCAGCTGGTCTTTTTCTTTCTGTATATTTTCTTTGTCCTCCTCGAACATCTCCCAAATTTCATCTTTCTCCTTCTCATAGGCAGTTACGCAGGACTGCGCAAATCGTAGTTTCTCTAAGACCTCCTCCTTTTCTTGCTTCAAGGCTTCTATAGCCTTCTCCTTCTCTTCGTGGAATCGATGAAGTCAAGCCTTTTTTGCATTTTCTATCCTTCATAATTGGGTGGGCTCATCCCCCAATTCTGTAATCTTCGACGAAGAAGGCACAGTGGGTACTGCATGGATTGAATGGATGTCTTGTTGTATCTCCTTCAACTCCTTCTCGATTCTTTCATACAATGTTTCCTGCTTCGCTCCATGTCTCTGCAAGATATCCTTCGAAGCATTCTTCACGACTGCGATGAATAGACTGGCATTGTCCTCTGTGAGAACATTCTTCGACTGGGGTTTATTTGCGTGGGTCTTCTTTCTTGCCGAAGGTTTCTCTAGATAAGCCTTGCTTTTTTGTGAAGCCTCTGTTCCAATAAGGGGATCATGAGGTGGTGTAGCTCTGCCTTTGTCTTACTTTTCTCCTTCTTTCCCTCCTTCTTCTTGATTCACTTCACCTCCTCCTCCTCCTACATGTGAGTCAGGCCCACTTTCCTCTGAGGCGTTGTCCTCTTCATCAATTTCTATGTTCTGCACTTCCTCCTTTTTCTTCTTTTTCTTTGCACTAGTTTGTCCATCATGCTCGACCTGGGTGACCAAGGGGCTTTTGATGATGTTGGGGTCAGAGAATTATGCATCTTCCATCGATACAATGAAATCTATTGCTCTGCTGGCCATTCTTTGGTGATCTCCTCCATGTCTTCGGCGGTCATCTTATAGTAGGACTACAAATCCTCCTTATTCTCATCCTTGCGCAGAGTGATATAGATAAAGTGTCATTCTGTGCAGAACTTCGCTAGTGGTATGTACTGGTGCAATGTGTTAGGTGTCATGCATGGAAATGCCTCAATAGCACGCTTCAGCTGCTGGTAGTAGGCATGGAAGACAACGTTCGACTGCCACTGCTTCGACATGTCATTTGTATACCACAAGGTTGAGAACCTTGTGGCCAACGGCTCTGATGGCTCAACTTCTGGAAATGTCGCTCCTTCTGACATCTGCCAAGCGACAAATGCGATCAGTACAAGTAACCAGCTAAAATATAATTCATACCCCTGATCCTGCACTTCGCGGAAGTATTTCTCGAGCTCATTGATGAGGTAACTCGCCCAGTTCATTTTCCTTCCATCTACGCACTTCCCTACGAGGTCTACTATGAACCCAATGACTTGTGTTGGATGGTTCTTTCTGATGAGCCTGCCAGCTATAATTTGACAAGATAGGTGCACTGCGCCATCCTGGATGGAGGATACCTTATAGCCTCGCTTTCCCTTTTCTACATCACCATAATCCTCCTTTATACGTTGTTCCAGGGAGCGATTTGAAGCCTTCCCTGGGTAGAATTGTTGACGGTCTGGTCCTTGCATGCTCAGTCCTATGATCAGGTGGATCAACGCCATATCCACAGTAATATGCTTGTTGAGCCATAGATATCCTCTGTGATAGCACGATGGGAGGATTTTAATGCAGGCGTTAACCTCCTAATGTCGGCCAAAGTGAGGGATATTCATCACGTTCAGTATCATTGACTGCGTGAGCTCCTTAATCCATGGTTGGGAGACTATGCATGAGTTCTTCCCAGTCGTCTTCATCAAATACCTATGTGACGGGAGAATCACTTAGTTCTTCCTATCTCCGAGGTTAAAATCATTGTTCTTCAGAGCTGGGATCTATCCTAACTAGGGTCCAACTACACGTATCCCCTTTGGGATGTACACAGTGATCAATGTATACTCAAATTCACATGGGATATTGTTGCAGGTAACCGTGCCATCCAAAGGTAGTATGTAATCTGGCAAGACCGACGAGACCTGCTTTGCATTAGCTAGATCATCACGGTGTTTGCTTTTCTTCTTAGTAGTACGGATAGAACAACGTCCAATCGAGGGGGATGATTACAGTCCCCCAATCGACGATGCATGTATTCCTACAGACATAACTCTTTCATCCATGAGCTCCATGAGAATCTCCTCCACTGAATTTTCTAATGCACTAGGTTCTCCCGACATTCACACTTGTAACTAATTAGATTGGGTAGGCAAACAGACAAGTGAGGTAATCAAACAGATGACGAGGTCTAGAAATAAAAGAGTGATACAATGGATTCTCTGTTAGCTTGGATATTCACGGGTAGAAAAAAGTGGTCCCGACGCAGCATCCGACGAGCTAATTAAACAAGCGTCGTAACAGATTCCTCCAATGGGCAGGAATGCGTCCATCAATGTGAATGCGTCTGTTGTGGCACAGTATCAATGGTCCATTTTCTCATAACTTCATTTTCTAGTCATTCTAGGGTGTCATTCTAACGGTCGGGGCATCATTCTAATGGTCGAGGTGCCTCCAACGGTCATATTGCTTCACCGTGGTGAAGTCCCATTCTGTGTGGTTCTGCTATTCCAGCGAGGTTCAGGTTCTGGAGATCTGCCTCCTCCAAATTCTTCTTTGGAACTTCCTGTATTTTTTCTGACTTGGCTTTCTTCTTTCTGATCTTTCTTTCCTTCTTTCTTGTGATCTGAGTCTCTGGATTCCTCTTTCCATTCTTATTCTTATCTTCTCTTAGTGTAGTAGCTTCGCACTGTTGATGTTCTTTTAAAGGGTTCAAAGGTAATGCCTCTTCTCTTGTTAACTCCAGGGTAGGTATTCTTCTTTCTTGCATGGATAGGTCCTTCAAACCTTTTTGCGCTCTTTCAACCTTGACAACTAATTCTCTTTCCCTTTGTTGCTTCGACTTATCATTTTGTTCTTTTATTAGTCGCTCTATTCTTCGAGCTATGAGATCCCTTAGTTCTTGATTTTTCTATTTTGTAGCTTCTTCCTTTGTTTTCCTTATGATCTGATCCTTCTCAATCCAAGTATTTCCTAATAAAAGAGGAAAAGGGGTGTTGTTCTCAACAAATTTAATAACTTCAAACTATTCTTCAGTCGATGTTTCATGAGAAATCATAGGTGTTTGCACTCTTTTCGTCGATGTGTGAGCAAAAAGTGAGTGCTTACATGCCTAGTTGGGCTCTGCTAGTCATGACAGTTGTGATGTAAAAGGTTAGAAAGAAAACAACTAAGCTATTAACAAGAATTAAACTAAAACTAAATAAAACTATGAGCATAGAAATAAAAACAAAAACAAATGACAATGGACCAATATCACCAATGTATTAGTTGGTCTGATAGATGAAATCCAAAGATACACAAAGGAGAAAGAGGACTTGGGTCCCTTCCCTCTCCA